>PVJI01003817.1:0-118026 GCA_004026765.1 Micronycteris hirsuta | reverse complement strand
TGTTTTAATTTGTACTTCATGTCTCTTACAGTTATAATGATCTTCAGACTTAGATTTTGTTTCCCCCTAGGGATATAATAAATTAAGCTTTCTTATACTGTGGCCGATTACATTTGCCTACATTAAATTCATTCTGATCTCTATTGTACTCGATTTTAGCTTAGAAATGCTCTAGTGTACTTATTTTTATTTCCTTTTTTCTTTCAGGAAAATGTACTAAGGGAAAAAAATTGACTTGTAACCAATATTAAGAATAAGAATAGTCTAGGAAAATCAGAACAACAAAATTCAGGGATGTCATAAAACATTAAACAACCAAATTTCCCTCTAAAAAATGCTTTTATAAAAGAAAGGAGGGCCATTTTCTGGAGAACCTAGTCTTAAAAAACAAGAGCGCTATTTAAAAGAAATGTTTTATTTTCAATTATATCATTAAAGCAAGGTTCAAGTATAAAATTTTTATCATTAAAAGTAATAGCTATCTGGCCCTGGCTGGTGTAGCTCAGTGGATTGAGTGCGGGCTGGGAACCTAAGGGTCGCTAGTTCGATTCCTCGTCAGGGCACATGCCTGGGTTGCAGGCCAGGTCCCCAGTGGGGGCCACATGAGAGGCAACCACACATTGATATTTCTCTCTGTCTCTCTTTCTCCTTTCCTTTCCCTCTGTCTAAAAATAAATAAATAAAATCTTTAAAAAAAAAGTAATAGCTATCTGGAAATGTGTATGTATGTTTAAGTTACTAGAATCAAACTCACATTGTCATGTTTAGAAATTGTAATAGCGATTTTTTATGTAAATCCAGGTCAATGCTAGGCCTAATGGCTACCTACCACACCTGTTTAAAACGGACACTCATTTAAAGCCAAGTTAACCCAAACCAAACAAAGTAGATTACTCATATTGATGAGTGCTATGGCCTAAGTAACAATTCCTTCTAGCCACATCCACAGCTTTTTAAGAAGTGTTTTGAATGAAAATTAAACTACCACCAGTAAAACCATCACCTAAAGATTCTATTGCTTAGGATTTTTGCCATAATCATTAAATATTTGACATGCATAAATAAAACAGGCATAACATATTGTATAAAGTCTGAATCTTGGATCCCATAGGACATGTTGATCAAATCAATGTTTTTGAAAGGGAAAAAGAAATATTATAAAATCTCAGGGAAATAGCACTCTAGCCCAAGCCTTGCTGAGCCAAATTTCAGTGTATGAGCTCTACTCCCCCAAGTTCATATGGAAATGAAGATCAGTTACTTGCAATCTCTTAAATAGGAGGTAACCTGAGTTTCTAAGATAGGATTCTCAAAAACTTTGTGGAAATCTAGGGTACAGTTCCTCACTTTATTAAATAAAAGAGTCCCCTATGATTGGGAAATATCAGGCAAGGCAGTTGCTTGTTTCCTCCACTGGTTAGGAGCCATGAGGTGTGACTGGGAGTGTTGCTTGGAATAGACCCGAATCTAGTCTTCAATGATTAGGATATTTCATAGTTCCTGCAGCAGTCATGCATAGCCTTAAAGGGAGGGCAGCCATGTGGTTTAAAACGATTCAGCTGGGTATTTTCTCCTGCAGACATGAATGAGGAAACATGCATCCTAGTTGGTGCGAGGAGTCCTTTTACAGTATTTTCACCCAATTCACAGCAGAGAGTGGACACAAGTGTCAGAGCAAATCAAGACCATGCCTGAGTTCTCCTCTAGCTCTGAACACTTTATTTACAGGGCATACTAACCTAACCTCCTTCAGTATTAAGGCCAATTAGTTGCAACCTAAAGCATTCTAAACTGAAGCAGGAGGATGGCCTTGTCTGTTCATCCAGAACCCGGCTAAATTCAGTGGGCATGTTTTCTATTTCCCAAGACAAGAGTTAAGAATTACTGACCCAGCACATACTGTGTCCTAAGAGCAGTATGCCCTCTGATTTATGATCCTCTGGAAAATTTGAACATATTGAGCTGCCTATTTGCGTTCTCTCAGCTTCTGTCCCCTAAGCAGACACTCTGCTTTAGGTTGTCACGTAAAGTTGTTACAATGAATCAAAGTCCCTTCATATCCTAGCAGATCTAGAGACATTCTTTTAAAACAGCCACCACTGTCAATTTGGAAGTTGGCCTCCCCACCTCCTCCTCACACTGCTCTGCCCCACCAGTATAAATCTTTGCACCAAAAAGCGAGCATCCCAGAAAATAACTGAGAAAGGATAGTTTCAGTCCCTTACAGCCCCACTGCTAGAATACCTAGAACATCTGAAAATTTGTGCCTTCCGCCACTCCCCAGGCTTCAAGGGGGTGTAGGCTTAATCAATTTTTCAAACAAGAAAGGATGAAGCCAGGAAGAGAACGGAGAAGGCGCACACAAAATTCTCCCTTCAGGATCACCGGTGGGGCTGACGATTTTACCAACTCTGAAATTCCAAACCAGCAGACAGGGCCTTCCTTCCATCCCTCCCACCTTGGACACCAGGGCAGATGGGGAAGGTGCCAGAAACTGGTAGGCGTCTCAGAGTCACTGACCCCCAAAAGACAGCCAACCAGAAATGTATGGCTTTATTTTTTTTTTTTGCACAAAAAGTACACTGAATATATAACTTCTCCTTTAAGCATCCAAAACTTCCCTTAATAATTATCCATGTATATAAAAATATAAAGAGAAAGGTGTCCCCTTGAGCCAGTGCACAGAAAAATAACACAATATTCAATTAGAATTCTATTATGGGACCCAAATAACAGATATGAAATTCTAAACTGAAATTCCAGATAAGGATATAAATTTCAGTGAACATTTAAACAAATATTTAAAACTTGTGATTTAACTCAAATTCAATCACAGAAAGGGCATAAAAGGAGAGAGCTGTGCTGTTCTAGCGCTGTGAGCCCCATCTCCCCCCAAGTAGAGGCTTGGGAGTCTTTAGCTGCTCATCCCATTTTCGGTAAAAGGGGCTTCAGGTAATTACCAGGACAGCTTGACATAAGTCCACTGTAATGCAGGATACACTAAATGGTGTCTAACTCTTGCCCACACACAAAAGCTTCTTCCTCAGTGCAAAGGGCAATAGGCAAAGGGTTCATATTTCCCTTGGGCAAAAAGCAGGCCATACATAGACAAGAGCTGGAGGTAAGTCATCCTTGCTCCCAATAAAAAAGGGCCACCCAGGAAATAAGCCCAGCTTAGTGGAGAGAGCTGAGCTAGATTCCCACCAAATGCAGAAGAGAAGTGGTGAACCAGAGGAGAGCAGATAAAGTAAGAATTTCCCAGCATCCCCTCAACCCAACCGTGGACTGATCCGATATCAAAGTTAGAGAGCTAGAGGAAGCAGATACTGGAAAGACAGAGAAAGCTGAAGAACAGGATCTAGCTGGGGGAGGTGGGAAATTTTGAGATTGAGAGATTTAAAATTTATATGAGATATAACATTCTAATTTCAGACGTCAGTAATTATATGAACTCTTGGATCTTTTTTACCTAATTCTGATCAGAAAAGTCAGGGAAATGACCACAGGTTTCATCGGAGGACTGGGGAGTAAGAACTTGCCTCATATACTTACAAAGGATGACGGAAGTCAGCATAAAGTTATCTAATATATTTTTAAACATGACTGAGCATTTTAAAATATATTCACGTGATAAGATTTTGGAGAGGAGGAAGGATCTCTGTTAAGAACATTTCAGCACTGCCCAGCGGTTGAAAGGGAGCAGAAGAGGAGGTGCTTGGGGCGAAAGGTTGCTCTATCTCTGCTGGGTAAAAAAGCTGCCGACTTTGGAACAGAGACACCGCTGACAGTAGTATTGGGGTCTGGGAAGGACATGAAGAACTGTGGGAGTGAAACGAATAACCTTTGCCTTCTTAAGACGGTTTGTTGAACACATGAATGATATTCCATATTTAATACCCAAGCTTTTGAAATTTATTATAATCTAAATGTTTCCCTTGGATTAATATAATCATGTTTCGTTTACAGTGAAACTTCATGAATAGGTAAAGTCATGTGTGTTTGTTTACTAATACAAAGTCTAGCATTGTCATCAATATACATTGAAGTCTATAGCTCGTGTTTCCTCCATAGAGCTCCCAGCAAAGTAATTATCTCAGGTGTTTCTGTGAAGCAGACGGGAGAGCCCATCATTAGGAAAGTAAGTAAGGCACACAGATTCAGAATAGTTTTCCCAAGTTCCCACGGTGAATTGCAGCTAAAGGCAGCTAAAATTAACTGCCTTTTTCTTGATTTCTAGCTCATTGCTTAAAAGCATTAGTATACCTGTTGAACATTTTTTGTACAAACTTTAAAAGGTGCAGTCTGAATTTGTTTTCATTAATTCGATAGGTATTTATTTGGTGCCCACTCTGTCCAGGCACTGTCAGATGATACCATACAGTCTTAAAGATGAGAAACTGTCGAGACAGTCAAACATATTAGGAATACCAGTCATTGTGACAAATATTATTAAGCAATTTAATTTTGTTACTAACACAACTATTTCAATTTTATGTTTCCTACATATGGAAGAAGGGAATATGGAGCCATGAAAGATGGTTATTGATCCAGTTTCAGGTTCTGTTCAGCCAACACAGTTTATCTCACTGATTGTAAACAATAACAAAAGTTATTAGAGATATTATGACATTAGTTAGTATCATTATTAGAGATATTAAGGGTTTTTATTTTAATTCAAATATCCTTCTTTATTCTGTTGTGTGATTTACATTTTTTAATAGATTTAACTATTTTTTCAAAAATTTTAGTTTTTACATTTCTCTTTTGATATTATTTGCTATACATTATTCTACTTTTTAATCAGCCAAAATGTGACTTTTTTCTGTGCTTTTTTTTTTATCTAATCACAAAATAAGATTAGCAAGAATCAGTCTGTAGGTGCTGATGGCTCTTGTTCTGTATTAGTTGAACCAGGAACTTTTTAATAACATCCACTGTGCAACATATAAGTAAAGACATAAATACATAAATATGTGTAATTGTTATTTTTATGCAAAGTCATGAAAGATTCACATTTATAGAGTAGATGAGAACGGCTCATTTTGCCGTCCGTGTAACTTAGCACTGCTTCCCATCTTGACATCCCCTATTCTCAGTGACTAGAAGGCTGTCCACTACATTTCTCAAAATCCACTGCTAGTTGGACTCCAGGATATATCTTACCACTGATAGGCACCTGTGAGGTATTTTCAAGGTCCAAAAGTAAAAGCAATACACATATCATTGCTTCTAAGTCAGTGGTAGGTAGAAACATGCTGTTCAGCAGATTTGTGTTTTTGTAATGACCTCCAGCTATTGCCTAGTAAGTCACCTATCTTGGTACAGCAAGAAGTTGGGATGATTATTAATAGTTGTCCATAGCTTTTGAAATTCCCTACCCCTCTGTAAGGTAGTGAAGAGCCTGAGAGTCAACAGTAATTTTTCATGACTTTTGCTTCCCCAGGCACTTTAGCAATTAGGAAAGCATCTAAGGCCCTCTGCTAAATCCTCTCCTCTCTGAAATAATCCAAGAAGTTTCTATTGTCCAGTAGGACCTTCTAAGAAAATATTTGGTACTGAAAGTGGTGCTAAAAGTAGACTTTGAAGATGATGAGGATCTGGGATAGCTTGTCTGCCTGGTTGATTTTAAATATAAAATAACCTCATTGCGATAGTCCATGACATTCAAAATATTTTAAATAATCATTAACTAATATTTTAAATAAATCATTAAAGTTTGCCTGAAATGAAGTACCTATTAAAGGCAAGGATTTGAGATAACAAGAGACTGCTAAAATAAAACTATTGTAAACAATGACAAGAAGGACTATTAAGATCGTCTGTTTGCTTTTGACTGTGCAACTTCTTTCTACAAAAAGAAATTGAATTGCTCAAGATTTTACATTTTCACCTCAATTTTTATCTGGAAAACAACAGAGCTTCCTGAAATTTATCATATGTTTGTAGCCAAATACATGACCAATGTTTTTGAAAACTAGAGTCAAAGTCTGATGACGCATAATCTAAAATTATAAATAACCATGAATGCATAGCCTTGTTTGGTAGCTTACGTGAAATTTAGGGCATTTGTTGGGAAAGAGTTGGGACTTTGGGGTGGATTCTGTAGGATATGAACCTCCAAGTTCCACTGAACTTCTTGAAAAGAGCAGGAGCCCTTCCTTCCCTACCTGAAGAACATGTTAAGGCATGCACTCAAGGCAGCTGCCTTGCTTGGACCTACTAGTTTTTCACAAGATATGCCAAATCACCTTGCATCATTTCTAGATGCATAACTACACTCAGATCACAGGGGGATAGGCACGAAGTCTGTAGCTTGTCCAACAGAGGAATGAGAAGGTTTTGCTAATGCATACTGGTGAAAACCTGCGGAGGGTGCCGTGAGTGGAGTCTGAGGGTCCTAGTACAGGGAGACAGAAACAAAAAGTTGGATTAAGTCACAGGTATTAATGTGATTGCTGTTTCCAGATCTACTGGATTCAAGATGTTTGATACTTGAGTGTAGAATTGTGGTTTACCAGATTACATGTTTAGTGGACTGAAACCGGGCTCCAGGGTAGCCAAGGTTAAATGAAGAGTGCAGATTTCCAGGGTATGATGAGGATGAGTGTATACAAAGAAAGGTAGAAATGCAAGTGCAGATTTTCAAGTGTTACTGGCTACTCATCCCCTCACTATGTTAACTGGATGGTCTCCAAGGACATCCCTTCACCAAAGTATTAAGAAATACCCGGAAGGCTGGAGATGAGAGGAGGTGATTCCCAAAGTGGGTAGCTGGCTAAAGCAGTGATCATAATGACTACAGGAATCATTGGTGGACACCAGTAGATCATAGTATCCACTGGACTGAAATAAAATTCCTACCTACTAGCTACTTGATTTTTAAAGTTTAAAACATTCTAGGTTTCATAATCAGATTTTTGGCACAATCAAGAGTCATGGTCTTTCACCCAGTTTCCAGACTCGGAGCCCCTAGAATGAAGAGTGTGCCAGCTTTTAAAGACATACTCTATGCCCTTGCCAGTATGGCTCCATTGGTTGGAATGTAGTCCCACAACCGAAAGGTTTCAGGATCAATTCCCAGTCAGGGAACGTACCTACTTTGTGGGTCTGATCCCCGGTTCAGGTGCATATACAATCCAGTCCCTTGTCCATGGGCATAGAAGAGGCAACCAGTTGATGTTTTTTTTTTGGGGGGGGGGGGGGGGCTGACACTCGCAGAGCTCCCCTGGCTGTCACAGATGAGAATAAGTCTACCAAGACATGATCTGCTTAGGGAGGAAAGGTAGCCACTCTCTCAGAAGAGAAGGGCCTTAAGCCTGTTCCTCAATGAGATTTTATTGGGTTCAATTTGCACAGGAATACAGGTAAAGCTCATCAATCATTGTCAGCAGTAATGATCAAACAATAGATAACATTCAAAGAACTATGAGGGCTTATTCTGAGTCAGGGTCAGTTAGCTAAAGGGCCATAAAACTTTGGGAAACAAACTCATTTTATGCCTGGACCCTTATCAGAAAATTGAGGGCATTATGCCCTGGCTGGTGTAGCTCAGTGGATTGAGCGCGGGCTGGGAACCAAAGGGTCCTGGTTCGATTCTCAGTCAGGGCACATGCCTAGGTTGCAGGCCAGGTCCCCGTGAGGGCCATGTGAGAGGCAACCATACATTGCTGTTTCTCTCCCTCTCTGCCTCACTCCCTTCCCCTCTCTCTAAAAATAAATAAAATCTTAAAAAAAAAAAAAAGAAAAAAGAAAATTGAGGGCATTATTAGCAAAGCAGGTTTCACAGGATTTTATGCAATCTTTTCTTAGGTCTGATGGCCCTGGGGAACCTCCAGTTCCTGCCCAGGGCTGCACCACCCTCTGGCACTGTTTCAGGCTTAAGTCAGGTGGGGGATGTAAGGCAGCCAAGAGATTAGGAGACTTCTTACAGACAGAATGAGGACTCAGGCTATGTCAAAGCCAAGGGGCGAGGGTCCATCACCCCCTTTTTCTATAGACCCCTAAGTCCTTCCCTGAGGGCCCCTTCATGACCATGCCTGTCTTAGTTCATCCGTACCTTGAGGAATCTCACTTGTCATTGGCTAACCAGTCATCTGCCCCGGGGGCCAAGCAGGGTGAAGTAAAAGGGGGCAGAGGTGGGGCCCCTGCCGGGAAGATAAGCTTTGTCTCCTTAGTGGCTTATGGTCCCAAGGTCTTTTACTCAGCCTTAGCCATGGGGGGTTACAGCTTCTGAAACCAGGCTGGGCAGTTCCCAACAGTTTTTTCTTACATCAGTGTTTCTCTCTCTCCAAAAGCAATGGAAAAAAAAAAAAAAAAAAAAGTCCTCAGATGAGAAAAAAAGAAGAAGTACCCTGAATCTTTGCCAAAATAATGAACTCTGAAACTTAGTGATTCCTCAAAGTGACCTATAGTCATCAATCAGAACTGTGGATTTTATAGAATGAGGCAATCTCATTTTTGAATACGTAGTAGGCAAAGATATACTCTGCCAATGCTAGAACACCCACATTGGTTCTTTGACTCATGGGATGTTAATTAGAAATGATTATTTGTCTCTGGAATTGCTTACCCACTTCCAAATTGCAAACTAAATTCAAGAACTGCACATATTAGTGCCACCAAAAAGGACTAGAAGCATGCAGATAAAGGATTCCTACTATACCCACATTTAAATGATCTATTTGACAAGGGTGGAAATTATATGACCTTAGAGAAAGAAAGGGGATTACTGTAAACGTAATCAGGAAGTAACTCTTTTCCATGTATCTGCTTTTCCTCATGTGGTTTTGAGTAAATCAACATATCAGTGAGATCTGGTATGCAGTTAGCGATCAGGCAAATACTTTTCCAATATGTTATAAGGAAAAAAAATACAGTAAAGATTTCCTCTAGTAGTCTAGAAGTGTATTGTCACTTCAACTCAGTGGTAGGCCAACTGTATGCTCCTCTTCATAATCTAATCCACACAGCTTGATCACTCAGCCATCGCTTAAGACATTTTCTTGATCTCCTACATTCATTGTGGGGGGTTGCACTTTCCAAGATGAAAAGAGGGTCTATGCGGGCTTCTTTTAAACTCTTATGAATCCTATCCAAGACACCTCGCTCTTTTGTTTGAGCAAACACTGTCCTGGGACTTTTGGTTATAAAATCCAGGTTACTAAAATGAGACAGAGTAAGCGAAATGACTCTGTTCGATCTTTTTAAAATCAATTTTCCATTTTCTTTTGTAAGCTCAAGAAAGAAAAGTTTTAGAGAAATCCATGCACTAGAGGGAAAGAGATGCTGGAGAACGACCTCTATGGAGAGTAAGGGTAGGAGTCAGCTGTAGTCAGGAGGCTGGGTCCTCAGAAGAAAGCTGGCTGCCACGAAGGAAATCTCTGTAACTTAGAAATCACGACACCTGATATTGATAATGCAGAAGGAAGTTGGTATTGTTCTGTGCTATAACCTTCATTTTTTAACCTCCTACATTCAGGAAAGTCTCCACAAGTTTTAGAATCACAATAGTGTGCTTAGCTGTATTTTTTTAGTGCTGAATCCAAGGACTAGAATATCACCTGGCACATTGTAAGTGCTCAATTAAAGAAGATAAATAGCTGGATTAGTGATGCTTTGGGAAACATCTGATGGAAATAATGTTTTTATCTGTGCCTGTGATGAAGTATGGGGAGTAAATACTGCTAAGTATACAGATAAAACAACTACATAGAGCCAAAAAAAAAAAAAAAAGTGGTGATTGAGAGTTCAGAGTGAGAAGGAGAGACCACATCACACATTTAGGCACATGTACCCTCCACAAACTGAAGAATCCTTAGAAATACGGAGGAGGGCATGGATTTTCCATCAATTACTTGGGATGAAGGTTCTTGTGATGGTATGTGAATATCAAAGGAAAGTTTGACTACAAGAGGCTGGTGGATGTGGGATATTAGGTAATGTACAATAAATTCATATCAGGTAAATCTCATGAGTGTGCACTCAGCCTGGTGAGAGTTATAAATTACTGATCTAGCTCTTGTGTGCAAAGGGAAAATGCGAACAGCAAAGGCGCACACACAGTCCTATTTTAGACCAAAGCACTGTGCAACTGAAGGGACAAGCCCTACCGGCTGCCTTCGTGTAAATGCCATCTGACGGGCTTTTGCATTTTATGCTGGACCCTGGAAAGGCGAGGATCCCACTCCACTGGAGACTGAACATTGCTATGTGCCGTGGGTGTCTGGGGCCTCCAACCAAGTCGTGAATGTGGTAGGAAGTCTGCTCGCACAGGGCCCAGATGGGGGACTGTGACTGTGGGAGCAGTGTCCCCAAGCCCACAGATGTCCTGCCTCCGCAGAGCTCTCGGAGGGCTGTCTGCTCAGACACAGCTCCTGTTCTCTCTGCTCTCTGAGGAAGCCCAGGGGGTGAGCCACAGAATGGTCACCTGGGCTACAGAATCATCTTCCTTGTGGGGAGGTTCAAAAGCAAAATATTGTACAACAGAACTGTTCTTGTGTAAACAAAAAAGCAAAGCATCCTTTCAGAGTGTTTCCTCTCTAGGACTCCTGAATGTGTATTTCAACCTCAGTACACAGTTTTCACTAAGTGTTAGCAGACTGGGTACTGCTTTTCACAGAAACAAAACTTAGGTTGTACAAATGGTAGAGGTCTTTATTTCTCTACAACAGAAGTGAATTTAGCCCCTCAGCCCTAATTTCTGCAGATGGTGGTAAATTTTATGTGGAAATCAAGGCCTACTCACTCCAATTTGTGATTACTTAGCACTTTTGGGTATGAACTCATTTTCTTTTGCATAATTTCTTAGGCTATCAGAATGCATCCCCTTCTTTATTTCATTCCCTTCAGAGGCCATCTAAATCCTGAATTAGTCTGTGCTTGTGTGTCTGTGTTGGAGAGGGTGCAACCCCCATCTTTGGTACAGTCTAGAATAGTGCTTTTCCAAGTGAAGTTCTCAACCAGCAACACAGTGCCACCAGAAACTTGTTAGAAATGCAAATCCTTGGACCCCATCCTACATGAACCAACTCAATCAGAAACTCTGGAAGAGGACCCAGGAATCTGTGTTTTAATAAGGCCTCTGGGTGATCCTGACACCCACTCACCTTTGAGAAACACTGGTCCTAAGCCATCAGCATCCACCCTCCTTGGTTTCTGGTGAGACCTATGATCACTGCTGGTGTTCGGTTTTGTGGCGCCTACCCCCACGGCATGCAATACTGCTATGTCCTCTCGCCTTTACGGGTTACCTCTGTGGTTTTCCTTTTGCTTTGGCCTGACCAGAGGACCTGGTGTGCTCCTTGCTGTTTCTGCGCCTGCTCAGAGCTTGGGATACTCTTGCATACTCTTCCTTAGTCATTTCTACTGTATAGCTTAACAATTTGACGCTCAACACAGAGCTTCTCTAAAGGGTTGAGGTCTCCCTACTATTTACGGAACCTGGGCAATGCATCTCTTCTCAGGAATCCCCCAAACATCCCTGGAGTTTTAATCATCCTTTCTCATCGGGATTGATCATTGGAGAGTGCAGGGTGGAAGGCCAAATTCTCAGTTCTTCCCTATTCTGCTATTCTCTCTCTCTCTCTCTCACACTCATTCACTCACTCACTCACTCTTATCTCACTTGTTCTCCACAGTCAGGACGTTTTTTCGTTTGTTTTGTTTTTGTCTGGCTTTCTGTGAATCAAGAAATCTTGATTAGTCACATAGACTGCTACGCTTACCATCTTTGAAAGGACCCTTGCTCTTTTTTTCTTTTCTTTTATTGATATTCAAGTACAGTTGTCTCCATTTTCCCCCTGCTCTTTATACAAATCATTTTTTCTCTAGCAATGTCCACTCTTGTCATTGAAAACCTTAACTTGCAATTCTATGGGCCCATTAAAAAAATCAAAATCTGTTTTACATTGCAAAACCTTAGCATGAACTGATTCTTTGCATTCTTGCCTTAAAATCCTAAGTTTCCTTAAGATAATCTATGACACCTCTTCCTGAATAGAAGAAGATGAAGTATAAGAATGTGTGGAAATGGTTTAGATGAGGTTGTGGAAGAAATAAAAGACTCAAGAATAGTGTTTTTTTTTTTTAAAGGCTGTGTGGAAAAGCAAACATATTAATTAAAATTTCAAGATATTATCACACCATACCTGAAACCTGATTTAGAAACATTGCAATAGTTTCCTGTGTATACTATCTGATCCAAATCACTTAACGGGAAAACCTTTTTGCTACTAAACTGATTCTTATTAAATACTCCTTTTAACATATATTTTCCTCCTTGGGTTCCTTCAAAAGGTCCCTTTCTCATATAATTTATAGACAAGTCTTTACTTGAAAACCATATGTCCATGCACGGGAACAAATACTTGAAAATGATTGAACACATTCCAAACCATCCCTGACCCGGTCTTGATTCTTATATGAAACATGATCTCTAATATGTCGCTTTCTCCCAGTTATACTCAGCCTAATTTACATTATACAGAGACCACGTTAAAAACGTAGCCCCCATTGGTGGGCTCTGCCTGACCCCAGGATCTAGCATCAGTTCTCACTTTTGTTGAGGATCACTTAGGCAGCATGAGACCAAAGCTCTGGCCTCAGAAACCAGTTCCACTGATGGCCCACCAGCTCTGTTCAACTGAAGTTTCTGCTCTATTTTCAAGAATCAGTCTTTACCATAGTCCCAGTAATTATTTGTGTGGCTTTCTTTCTACTGAAATTCAACAATAGCAACGTTAAGTATTCAATATTGTTTTTATTCCTTTGAATTTTTCATTTTATTGGTACTATTAAAATATTTCCACTGACTTATGCACAGTCAAGTTTTCCTCCATTTACTTTAGTGCTAGCACTGTGATATGACCCAAAATAGATTCCATTTGTCAGGATTTCACAGGCTAAAAGACTGAGCCATCATTAATAATTTATTCCAACACTTAGGATTTAATAAAATAGTGGTAGCTAAATTTAGAGTAACTAATCATAATTTATACACTTGTATTATGTAATCTTTGGCTAAAAGGTTTTTTTTTTCATTAAATGTGATATATAAGGTTACAATGGCAGTTTCTATTTTATATTTCTCATCTTCTGTATTTCATATTTCAAGGCTATGTGAAATTCTGTGAAATAATGGGGGAACTGGAATAGTCTTTTAAAAATTCCCCGCAGCAGATATAGTCAAACTTTCTACAATTTTGGGTGCTCCATTTGATGACAAAATCATTTCCAACCCTTGTCCCAGGTATTATAGAGTATTTTATTGTAATGATGTGTCATCTCTGTTCTATATCACCGTTTCTCAATGCACTTCTGTCAAAGGATTGTGGCAATACAGTAGTGCTTCGTGATTACTTTGTGGTTCTCTGTGGCTCCTTTGAAATCCTCTTTTTCTCACTCACTCTCCCTCCTGGCAGCCTTTCAGCTTGGAGAAAGATCCACTTGTTCAAAATTACCCATATAGCCATGCGTTGAATTAGTTATAGAGAAAGGATCTCTGTTAAAATCGAATGATTCCATGACAGCCACATTCTGGTCTCCCAGAGAGCTGCGTGGAAAACTAAGAACATAGATAAGCTGACATTCTTTTATAAATATAATTTATGAAATGTACATTCAAATGTGTGTAGCTAATGTATTGCAATTATGATCATGCTAATGCTTACAAAGTTGCCTTAAAATCTGATATAAACATATTAGGGTATATAATTATAAACAACAACTCAGATTTCATGTCACAGAATGACCATTTTGAGTGTACATATTTTTAGAGTATTTATACTCAGTGGATTTTGAAAAGAGGCAAGATGTTTTTTAAAGTACATAAAATACTACACCTATAGAGAAGTTAATGTGAGTCCATTTTTAACCTATGATGATTTTTTACAGGCAAAGAATAGGGCTTCGAATAACAGAACTGCTATAATGAACTCAGTTGTCAATAAAGGCAACTTCCTATGGCATCCCTTCACAGTTTAAAATATTTCTAAATACTCTAGACTTTGGTCATTACTAAAATGCTTTAGAAAAAATATGTACCTGCACCTGAATCATTTTTTAAAATCCTCTATTGAGGAAATGACCAAAATCATTTGTCAGGTGTGTTATACAGTAGCGAAATATAGCTAATATTGTGATTAAAACATTTGTGGAAGTTGGTGGTTTTTATTTGCAAAATCAAAACCACTTTTAAAACTCTTCTTGTGTCCATGAAACCCCGTTTGCTGTCTAGCTGAAATCAGTGCCTGAACTGGGAGCAGTCCTCTGACCCAAAGGCCTTCCTGTTTATTTACTAGAGCAGCTCCAAGATAAATGTACTAAAGCAACATAATTTCTGTAAGTTTAAAAGTGGCAATCAACAAATCCATTTCATTCACCAACTCTAGGAAAACATTTTAAATGAGGTGGATTATAAATTATATTTTATATAGAGGTTTATTTGTGAAATCAGATTAATAGTTTTTTTTAAATTTCTCCATAATGTAGATATATATATCTCCCCCTTTCTTAAAAAAAATTTTTTTAGGTAATCAGCTTTAAAATAAATCAAGATGAGATATTTATAGCAATAAACTGAAATATAAAAGTACTAAAGTATACTTTACAAGATTATGGTACTTTACATTAAAACAATTTAAGTCTTTAAATTGTCAATGAAATCAATGGGCCCAGGGCAAAGCCTTCCTCATTCTGCTGGTGGTAAAGAAAGAGCTGCAGTGCTTTCAGCTCCAGTTGCTCAGGAACGGGGCTGTCATCAATTAGGAAAGGGGAGGGAGAGAGAGTGTGCAGAGGGGATCACAAGAGTTCGTGTTGCTGCTGCCTGTGCTTCCTGACACACCAGCAGCCCCACTGCCACCCAGGCAATGCAGAGGCAACCTGGCGCAGGTGGCCCGGGTCCCACCAGCGAAGTGTTAGGGAGACTGCCGCAGAAGCCAGGTTACATGATAGGACAGCATTACCGAGAAGGAAAAAAAGACAGTGCTTATGTGGCAATTACGTGAGCTTCTAATTGGAAAATTAGCAAGCAGTTCAGGCTTCAAAACTAAATCTATGCAAAACCGACTAAAAGAGCAGCTCTGTTAAGTGAATGCAAGAACATTTCCTTTCACCCCAAATGTTTAACATCTTGTGAAAAATCTGCTGATCAAAGGTCTAGCATTATTTTTAAAGCAGGAAGAGAATGTAGTTTGGCTATAGTATGTTCCAGAAAGAAAGAAAAGTCTGGTTAAAAGATTTGACCCCAAAACTTTCCCCTTTCCTATGATGTGTATGTATAGCATGCAAAACAATGGTGGAAATAATTAGGCTGGTGATAATTCGGCCATCTTTAGTCTTAAAAGGCACATCAAATCTTTTTGATCATACTAGAATTAAAAATTTATTATATAATTTTGTAGCTCAATTTAAGGGTCACCAATCCCCATTTAATCTATAAAGGACATGCTTATCACCATGAGGCCTTCTGTACTGCAAAGAGATTTTATGAAGAAAGACTGCATATTGCGGTTAAGATTATCTCCTAAAACCCCCTGACAGTTTGGTTATCCTGATTTATACCACTGTATGAAATGTGTGTCCTCTGGGCAATGCAACAGAATTTCCCAAATGTCAGACTGCAGACTAGCACCCTCTGTGGCAAACTTTTACGAATTTACAAAATGTTTATTTCTGAAAGGGGTTTGGACTGTCATGATCTGGTACAAACTTGGTCTCCCCTGCCTGCAGCATGAGAAATCCTGGTATGGATCCAGAGCTTGGTCACCCAGGGCTCAGGTCCCTGCTCCTACAGGATACCACTCCCATCCCGCTCACCGGCCATTCCTCTTTCTGGCTCTCCTAAAATGTCCAGGTGTCTTATTGGACAACGATGGTTTATTTTCTGGGCTTTAAGTTTATCCAACATTGATTACAGGCTTACTCTGAGCTGGACACAGCCTAAGTCACAAAGAGTCGCACGGTAAATAAGAAATAAGCCCTGAACTTGAAGAGCTTATGGTAAACTGGCATTCGTCCAAAACTAATAGACAAGGGGGAGCTTTCCATAAGGAAGAGCCAGGTAGCAGCAGAGCTTATAGCTTCACCTAGGATTCCATCAAGGCTTTCTGGAGGGGATTACCTTGAACTAGTACTGAAAGATGAAGATGAAGGCAAGTCAGTGACTCAAGGAAAAGTGGAAGGGCTTTCAGGCCCAGTTTGTTGCATAAATGAAGGTCTCCAGGGATATAGTCCTATTCATATACTATTCATATGCTGAAGCTCAAACTGCCAATATGACTGTATTTGGATAGAAGAAGAGAGAGCACCTCTCCCTCTCTCTCTCTCTCTCTCCTCCCCCCGTCCCTGGACTCCCTGCAAGTGCACATACTAAGGAAAGGCCATGTGAGCACACAGGAAGAGTACTTTCATCAGAGCCCAGCCATGCTGGAACCCTGATCTCTCCCAGCCTCTAAAACTATGAGAAAATTAAATTGTTCAAGCTACCCAGTATATGGTATTTTGTTATGGCAACAAGAGTAGACCAAGTACTCTCATGCACTTGGGTTACTTTTGTTTTCCTCTTTATTGAATTTACTGGGGTGACACCAGTTCACAAAATTATACAGGTTTCAGGTGCACAACTCTGCAACACATCATCTGTACACTGTGCTGTGTATTTATCCCCCCAAGTCAAGTCTCTGTCCATCACCATCTACCACCCCATACCCTTCTCCACTGCCCTCCAACAATCACCACACTGTGCACTTAGGTTACACCTTAAAAAATCAAATTCCTTGAACATAGAAATATGTATAGGTATATTAATGAAAAATTTTATATAGCCAGATTAATTATTAAAAACTGGGAAGAGGAAAGAAATGGATTAAGGAAGCATAGTTACTAAACAAGAGCCTCTTTGTTGCTATTTTGATTAATCAACAAATAGTTACTAATATATCCTAATAATGATGAGATAACTACTAACAGAATTAAATACAGGAAATCTGTTCTCTAAAACTGTCGAGAAGATAAAAGTAAACAAAATGACCTGTAGAACACAGGTCAAATGCAAGCGAACAAAAAACAGACGACACAATTACCTATCGGACAAAGAAAATTAATGAGTGCAGTTTAAATTCCCCTAATAAAAAGGAAAAATGTATCAGACTGAGTAAAAAAATAATCCTGTAATTTTAAGAGAGTTCTAAATACTTTTCAGAGTGATCTAAATAGTAATAAAAATAATTATAGCAGAGTTGGCAACTCATACGAATGGGACTAAAAAGGGCAGTTATATTAAAAAATCACAAACGTAAGAGAAATGATACTATGGAATACCTAAAACTGAATAGCTTAAAACACATGGAACAGAATTATTAAAATCATAGGAAATTTCATTTTAAACACACAACTCTCTCTCTATATATATATATCCATCTATCTAATCTGTCTCATCTATTCTGTTAACATCCAAACATTCTGATAGAGAGACATGGATGGATGGATGAGTAGATGTAATGAATATCTCTATTTTTATGTCAATGTTCTGACAAAAACAATGATAAGGAACTTGGACAAGGCAGAATTGATACAGATATCTGTAATTTCTCCTCTGCTGCTCCATGGGTGGCTTGCATTTCTGCACATGGTACGGCAGAAGCACTGTGTTCCTTTGTTCCAGACTCTATTCCCAAGCACGTGTTTTATAGAAAACAGCCTTGGAAGAGAGGGGCAGTCTCTACCTGAAGCAAATAGCTGGCTTGCTTAGAACCTTGGAACGTAGACACGGCCTCCCTCTGGGACAAAGGACAGGTATGATTAGTGTTAAAGGAGAAGGTATGTACAAAATGAATTCCTAAGTATAAATATTTTTCTATGTACTATGAAGGATGCAAACAAACATATTTTTGAACAAGAACATCAGTTTACAATAAAAGAGGAATTAGATAACAAAATTAATTAATAGAAAATTAAAAACAAGAAAAGATATCCAAATATTTAAAAATAGAATAAAAGCTAATGTCTAAAAACATTATTAGCAAATATGAAATACAATAATTGATAAATATAACAGTACTGTTAGAAATAGAATATCAAATATTGACAAAAAATAAGTCAATATGTCTCACAGAAAATATAATGTTTTAAATCAGAAATAAAACTTAGAAAGAGAACTTGACACTGCATAAAAGAATTCATCAAGTAAGATTTATTTCAGGATTTCAAAGAAGTCAATATTGCACGATTTATTATAATATAGTCAATTATTAGGTCAATTTAGAGAATTACAATTATCATAATTTTTAACAAGGTATCAAAAAATTTAAGAGTTACAATTATTGAAAATACCTTGAGCAAAGAATATGCCATAAACATGATTAAAAATAGTCACTATCACACTTTTCTAATGTTTAAACTCAAGGGACACAGGTATTAAATGTGGGGAAAAAAGAAAAAACAGCGATGTCTAACATCCTTATTAGAAGGCTTTGGTCCATGTTAGAGATATCAATAAAAGACATAAAGAACAGTGATTCATTTAAAGAAAATTCAAAATTGTATCCCATGGAAAATGTATATAATTATTTTACTATAAGAGAAAAATGCAAAAACAATAGCATGCTTACATGCAGGTAATGGCAAATGTGGAAATAAAATTTTATAAAGAAATGTTACTCATTACTGCAACAAAAATATAAAGGCCCAAGGGTCTAATTTAATAAACACACATTTAACATATGGAGAACATTATAATATTTCTGAGAGATATAAAGGACTTATCTGGGAAGCCTAAATATCTTACAGATATTAATTACTACCAAATTAATTGCTAGTTAATGCTATTCAAATAAATATCCAATGTGATTCGCAGTAAATTAACAAAATAATACTAAACTTTTCTTGGAAGAATAATAAGGTGATAATAACAAAGAAATTTTTTAAAAGTAGAAGAAATAAGTCTTCTGATATAGTAAATGTATTATAGAACTATAACAAAGTAGGGTAGATTTAATGCAAATACAGAATACCCTGATTAATGGACAAAATAAATGATACCCCAAAACAATTAGTGAACACACTTGGGACACTAGGTTAGTAATTAATGGTAGGACTGGACATGGAATTGAATCTTCACACTTTTCATCACTCAAAATCTCCGATATACATGTAGTGTGTACAAGAATTAAAACTGAATTTAAGCCACTGGGTTTTAGGGAGTGTTTGTTAGCCTAGTGTAATTTATCCTACCCAACCTGATCCAGGATCCATGCTCCAAGATATAACTTTTCCAGTAAACTTTAATGTTGACTCACACTATAAGCCTGAATTTCAAATTATTTATCTCAGGTAACAGTGGGCTTCAGTGTCTTATGGAACTAGGGTGCAAAATCCTATGCTGCCAGTAGGTGTCGTGATCTCCATGATGCAGTGAAGGCTAAAAATACCTGGGTTTAAGATTAGTAAGTATGAGGTGGGTGCCACAGATATAAAAGTAAGGTAAGTGTTCCTATTGGCTAGGAGGTAACTCCAAGTAATAATATATTTTCTAAAATTAGGTCTCTATTTCATCAATTTTTAAATATATGCAATTTTAAAATTCTGTGCACTGGTTTCCTTCAATGTGGACATTAAAAAAAATGTTTAGTGTCAATGTTTCAGTGCCACATTGAACTTGATCATTGAAGCCACTGTTAAATCGGTTAAGTAATGTTTGCACAGTATTTTAAAATTTTAGTACATGTATAGTACCCCCTTCACAATAATGTCTATTACCAAAAACCAGCCTAAAATCTTTTCCTCTCCTCCAAACAGTACCTCAGAGGAAAACCTTGGAACCCTACCAAAGGCTTCTGGTGGCCTTACTTGTCCTTTGGTCTCCTTTGTTCAATGAAAGTTCATATTCGTGCCAAACACTTGTCAAGTAGCCAAAGTGGGTCTGTTATAGCAAATAAAATACAATAATGGTGGAAACAAAATGAATGGTTAACATTCTGAATGCTGCCCATGGTAAACAGCTGTGAAACTGAAGTATGAAAGTAGACTCTACCCTGGAGGCATATTCCGGATGCGAATATACCCTTCTATTTTACAAAATTAGCTGCAATCCTTGGGAAAACTTCCGGAAGACCACTGCTTTACACCAACCATCAACAACCGTATCTTTCTGAAGGCAAAGTAGCTGAGTCATTCCTTCTCAAATACATGTTTTCCTTTGAACCTGATGTGTTTGTTTGAGGACCTGCTGGTGTTCTGCCGTGATCGTTGCCACAGAAACATTTGTTTTTTGGACTAATTGGATGACTTCGGTTTTCAGAGCTGTCAGCTTGACAATTTTTACAAGTTTTAAGTTCAAATAGAATAAAATTTCTGAAAGTAAAGTTCTACCACATAAAACCTAAATTATGAGCACATACTACTGGCGCCTCTTAAAAAGCAGGGCCACACCTTACCCCTTTTAAGATCAGACATTTAAATAAAGCAGAGAAAATGTCAAAATGTGGGTAACTCACTATCTTTTTGTTCTTTCCTCTCCACTTACTTCCACCCTACTTTTTTTTTCTTGCTTGCTTATTTTTATGATGTTGTTAACTGACTCAGAATAAACACAGGTTTTTAACATCAGTCACAGGGAGCTAAGAAATTATATTAGCTATGAGTTTTGAATCAAAGGAGGACAAAGTTGGAGAAATGTTGAGTAGAGAAGACTGTGGTCAAAGCAAGTATTTTTAAATAAAAATAGAAGTTGGGAAAATGATAAGATACAAAATATTTTCATGTTCATGATTTTGCCTAAAGATTTAAAAATTTGAGTTCTGGAAAAAATGTTAACTATGATATCGGTTGTTTGATACGAATGCACCATTTTGGAAGACCACGTGGTTTTCACTCTTAGAGAAAGTGCAAAAATTTTTAAGTGCAAATATTTTAAAACAATAATTTTGTTAAACTAAAATCGACACATGCATTTTTTACTTTAACTTTGATAATAATCTGATTTTGCTATATTGATAATAGGAGATGTTGTCCGCAACCTGAACTGTATTATTTATACAGGAATGTTAAAGGAATTTCTTAAAGGTGTACAACATGCAAACAACAGATTTTATTGTGATGCTTAAAAATAAACAAACAAAAAACCTATAGCTCCAGGTTGCTGATTATCGGATCAAAGGCTAGGTCTGAGTGTATGTGTGTGTACATATGTGCTTGTGGTGTGTGTGAATGCATGTGTGTATGCGTTTGAGAGAGAGAGAATTCCTAGAGCTAGGTTTTAAAATGAAAATTAATCAGTCATAAGGCCTTTAAGATTTTAGCCAGTCTTCAGTTAACTTTTCTAGGCCTGTTGACCCAACTGAAGAATTTCCTGCTTATGCAGAGCCAAGGCACCTGCATTCCTTCGGGCAAAAATTAGATGAACTCATCATCTATCCAATGCTAGGTTTTGCCAGGCACATGGAGCATAAAAACCGCACTGGAGCCTGCAAGTGTCCATGTTCCTGCTCACCAGGGCTCTCCCTCCCGCCAGCCTGCCGGTTGCCCCTTGTTGCTTTACCCATAAACTCTGCAGTCTGTACAGAGCCGCTCTAGTGTCTGCCGGCTTTCTGTAGAGCTAAGGTTAAAAGAAAAGGTATGTGGCACTGATCTTGTATTTTGTTCTCATTATCAAGTTCTCCAATTTAGACAAAATCTTTTTGAAAGTCGCCATTTTTAAAAGAGTATTCTTTTATAATTAAAAAGAGGTTTTATCCTCTTATATGTTAATAAATTTGTTGTTACTACAAAGTAGTAACCTACCCAACTTTACTGAAAGATAAACTGGATAGTCTAAGCAGGAGTAATACATTTCTTGAAACTGGTTATGTGGAAAAAAAAACTTCCGGCGAGATGGTCAGTGATTACTGTACATCTGTTAAATGGACGCTGATATCCCTTTTAACTCAGCTTGAAATCATCATGTATAGAATGTTATAAATCCTTAAAAGGTGAAGTGATGGCACATTGTCAATTAACAAGATGAAGCCGAGGGTCCTTATGACCTTGATGAAATTTAGTTTTAAATCTTAGCTCTAGAAATCATACCACCCTCTCTATACAGGGTGGAGCAAAATTGGTTTACAATTGTGAGTAGGTGAGACAGAGTTTATTCTCGTATGATTATGTATTAATTATTTTCCATACGAACAACTGTAAACCTGCTTTTGCTCAGCCCTGTATATTCAGATATACCCCTCAGGGACCTAGATTTTTGCCAGGTAATCACCAACCCCTGAGGCAGCAGAAGACAGTAGCCCGGATCTGACTAATGGTCATACAGTGTGGACCTCCGACAAGCCAAAGATCACATCTTGACCTATGTTTCACTTCCTGAGCCCTAAGGTGGAATGACCCACTGCCTATTTCCCATGATATGGGAAAACTGGACACTGGAAAAGTCCTCAGAACAGTCCTCAAAGGCTGAAAAATGATTTATTGCTCTTTCCTCACTTCTGACAAATCAGCTCCCAGCACAACCCCAAACCCCCTAACCCATGATGTCTTGTGATTTTGCCCTATGTAATCTGTAACCTCTGTGCCATTGGGGAGTTGGGTCTTTAGAGTACTAGCCTCCCAACTCCATATTGGCTAATAATAAATGTTTTTTTTTTCCGTACTGAAAATTTCTGCTCATGCATGTCTTTAGTCCAGTGCATGCAGGCATGTAGATCTAAGGAAGAAGATTGGCGATCCAGTAAAAATTTTTGGTGCCCAGTGTGAGTGGTCTCTTGATGTGGACACGCCAGCCCCTCGCCCAGGTCGGGTCTCTAGGTCGCCTCCTAGCAGCTGCTGGGACCCATTTGTTCTGGAGGCAGGAACTGGGACAAGGAAACAAGACACTGTTAGCCAGCAATGTTGACCTAGAGCATACTTTTGTTGTTGTTGTTAAATTTATTGATTTGAGAAAGAGAAAGGAGGTAAGAGCAAGTGAGAGAGAGACAGAGACAGACATTGATTTGTTGTTCCATTTATTTATGCATTCATTGTTTGCTTCTTGTATGTGCCCTGACCAGGATCAAACCTGTAACCTTCGCGAATCCTGAGGATGCCTAACCAACTGAGCCACCCCACCAGGGCCCTACAAATGCTTCTTGTTTGCAGTAGAAGAAATGCAAAGGGTCAAGATATCCCCTTTGGTTTGGTTTTGGAGATATCTACTGGAGAGTAACCTTGATGGTGATCACCCCAGGAACACCCTCCCCTGTATTATTACTTTTGGTTGGGTGCTTGAAGGACTCATTTAACTTGGTTTAGAGGTCTCCCTATTGGTTGTATTAGGGAGGCTGCAGTTGGCAAGTAGGATTGATTACTAAAACTGTATCTGCTATTTTTTGAGACTGTGTTTAGTTTCCTGGGAAGGGTGGGAAGGTAATTACAACTGCATTACAGCAGACCTTGAAGGAGTGGACATCTCAAGCTTAATCAAGCGTAACTCAAGGTATCTGTACTACTCAAGGCCCCAGGTATAGTTGGAAGTTTGGGCCACCCAACTGTCCCCACTGTCTCTCTTGTCTGTAGTAGCTGACTTGTTGGGGTATGCTCTTTACAATAAAAGGCTGGAAAAAACAGTTTTTGAAAGAATCAAGAATAGTAGTTTTCTCCTAAATAGGTTGGTAGGCTCTAAACAAATAATAAAGGATAAAACTAAGAGAAACTAAGTGTATTGCAGCTGGTCAGGGCCTGGCATGTCCACTCTAGTATTGGGGCAGTTGGAAGAAAATGCACGGAGTGTGGGGATGCTTGACATGCCTTTATTCATGGGTGGATGAGCCATGCACGCCGCACGCTGCATGTCTCTCTGCATATTGCTACATGTCTCTCACCCTCCCGTGTGGCACATGTTGTGGCACCCAGCCGGGGGTCCCTACCGGCTTAAGTACTAGAAACAAACAAAGCTGGCAAAAAGCCAAAAAATGATAAAACATAGCATGGTTCTGCACACTTGAGCCCACTTCATGTATCGGATCCAGTCTCAAGGCCATGAGAACACTAGTTATCAGGTCCCTCCAAGGCTATGGGAACACTGCTCCCCTTAGTTACCCAGACACCTGGGTGAAAAAGCCAGACTGCTTCCATTTACCCTACACTAAGGAAGTGGTAGAAGGTCTGTGGAAGGTAACTATGAGAAAAGGTATTGTCTTGGAGAAGCTTATGTCTAACTCAGCCCTACAATGCAGCCCCTCTAACAAAGCTGGGCCATGTTCAACTGGGAACCAATGAAGAGAAAGAGAATGCTCTTCCTCTGCCAGGCGGCATGGTCACAGTGTAATTTAGGATCAGGTAAACACTGACCAGAAAATGGGTCCTTAAATTACACTACCATCATGCAGCTTGAGTTATTTATAAAAGAAGGGAAATGGGATGAAATCCCCTGTACAGAAACATTGATGCTTTTATACGAGAATAAGTCTGTTCAAAAGAAATGCAAAATAATACGAGCAGGTCAGCTGGTTAGGCCACTTCTCCCAGAGACTCCTGAGAACGAGGAAGACTCATTCTTGCTCCAGCTTAACGACCCTATGGTCACCACCACTCACCTCCTTATGCAGGGGATGCGGTTGCGGCTCCGCCCCAACAACCTGCATAGGGGAGGGGCCTTTACTAGACCTAGGGATGGTCTCCCCTCCCACACCCAAAAGGGCACTACATTTAGCCAGGAGATTCCTGCAATCCAGGCAGGGCAATTCCCATTAAGACAAATCCCAATAGGAGGACTTGATGTCCATGGACAATCGGCAGGAATGGCTTACCTGTATACTCCCTCTACAACTTCAGACCTTTTTACTTGAAAGAATAATATGCTTGAATTCCCAGTGCTTACTCTTAAGATGGAACTTTTTAACCAAACTGAGTGCCATAATAATCTTTGCCCTTGGCTGTGTGGACAGGAAGGTGCCTCTGGATGAAACTTATGCCTTACAGGCAGCTTTAATGACCTTAGAATAGAAAGAAATTCTGATCGAGATTAAAAAGAAAAAAAAAAAAAAAGGTAACTCCAGAGGTCTGGTCCCAAGGCAGACCTGGAAAGGCAAAAACCACCACTCTAATACAAGTATGATTGTGGCGGGCAGGGGCAACTGTCCCCCATCCAAAACTCTAAGAGAACGAGTTAAGAGGGAATGCAAACAATGGTGGCAGCATTCTTAGAATACCAGTTTCCCCGGCCTTGTCATTTACTATATAATACACACATCTTACTGGGGCAGAAACCAGGCACTAATGAATACCATTTGGCCTAGGACTTGTGAAATGGAGGGTCCTTATGGCTTTGATTAAATTTAGTTTTAAATCCTAGCACTAGAAATCATATTGCTCTTTCTTTATATTCCCTCCCAGAGACATAGCCTTTCCCCAGATAACCAGCAACCCTGGGGGCAGCGGAGGACAGAAACTTGGACCTGACTAATGGTTGCATAGTCTGGACCTCTGGCAGACTAAGGATAACATCTTTACTGATATCACTGACCCAACAACTGACCCAAGTTATGTGTCAGTTTCTGAGCCCTGAGGTAGAATGGACCCCTGGCTACTTTTTCATGAGACTGGACAGGGGAGTGCCAGAAAAGTTCTCAGGACCTAAAGAGATGATGTATCAGCCTTTCCTCATGTCCAACAAGTCCGCTCCCATCACGACCCAGAACCCCTTAACTCACAGTATCTTGTGATGTTGCCTTATATATTCTGTAAGCTACATGCCATAAGGAACTCGGGTCTTTAGAGCATTAGCTCCTCATCTCTGTATTGGCCAATTCAGTATTAAAATACTTTTGCCCTATACTGCAAACTCCTGTGCATGCATTCTTTGGACCAGTATGTGCAGGCAGGTGGACCCAAAGGAAAACACTGGAGTACTGATAACAAAGGCGACAAAATTCAACCGCATAAGTCTTCAAATGAATAATAGAAGGGTCATACTAAGTGAAAGTGAAGAATAATTAAATGTTCAATCAGTGATTGTCAATGGCAGGGGTGTTGGTGGGTAAGCTATTAATGAACTTCCCCACCAGGAACTTGTCACAATATTTAGAACAAGTTTTAGTAGAAGCACTTATTGATTCACATACATTTACAAGGCACATCTTCCCCACTGAAAGATGTTTTCTCTAGGACATTTTAGCAGACACATACAGCATTGTAACCCAACCCATGATTCTTTTATTATCTGTACATGATGGCTTATAAATTCACATGTAGCTACAGGTACACTTCCCACATCCTGTTTGCTTAAAGGATTCTAGAAACTAACCTCAAAGGAAGCAGTTTTGCTCCAGGAGATTTGCTTACCTTTGACATTAAACCTGGATTAGGATGACGAAAACCAGACCATTGCTCAACTGGCTCAGAGATGGTTATCGAAGCAGACAGTGCTGACTGTGTACAGAGCAGACTGTAGCATAGGTGACTGTGCACACAGCACCTTCAACAGAGTGCCCACCGCCGCCTCCCTCCCTCCTGTTTCCCTTGTTCTGCCTTCCCTTTCTTGGCTCATAAAAGCCCCCACCTGCACTGAGATGTTAAGATGGTCTTTGCAACATTAGTCTGCCATCTTCTCAGGCTCCAGGCTCTCGAATAAACTGACTTTCCTTGCACTAGCTCTTGCCTCTCAATTACTGGCTTTATGGGTAGCAGGCAGCCAAACCCAGGATCAGCATCAGAATGACAACATCAGAAAAGAAATGGTTGAAGATAATTATACTAAATGTGTTAGTTACTGAGGTATTTCTATCTCATTTATGTCAAACTTTTGGTCTTGCTTACCAATATTGTGTATTTATATTTCATTTTAGTCTATTGGAAACATAAATCTCTCCATATTATGTAGAAAAGTACTTCACTCTGGATTGTTTTAACTAGTGTGAATGCAAGTGAACAGATTAGGGTGAATACACCTCCATGGTTCACTTTAACGTAATGTGGTTAAAACCATAAAAATGGATTTTATAACTATTATTATATTATGTTAAGAATAGAACATTTAGAATTTTTTAAAATTATCTAAAAACTAAAGGGGCTAAGAAAATGATTTGGGATTACAATTTGTGAAGAGGATATTTCTCACAGAACATGGAAAACAGGGTGTCCTTCATTACCTTCAGGAAGGACTGTGTTACAATGGGAGCCCTAAGCTGCTGCCATGGACTTGGGCCTCAGTTGAGACTGATGTGTATGTCATCCTTGGGAAGAGTTAGATGATCAACTCAGGGGAAAAGTACAAGTCAACCAGCCTCCTATAATCATATAGCGCTCCTTCTTTCCTTTGTCAGCGAAAAAGTAACAGATTAAATCTGGACAGAAAGAAGGTCAAGTCACCAGCACTGTGCAGTGTGGCTTAAGTCTTTGCCAGCTGGGGAGCTTCTAGAGGTCAGAAACTAGTCCCAGGCGGCATATGGGCATAAGGCATCTGGTATAGGTTGAGGAGTAACGACTCATTTTACACAGGTGTGAGAGGGCAGTGGTTAGAAGACATTCTGAAAAGACAGTCTTGAGAAGAAGTCTTCAAGACCAGCTCTGAACTGGCTTGACCCAAGCAAAGCTCAGGCAAGGTAGGGCGGTGTATTTAAAACTGGGAGGATTAAATGAAATTCTAAAGTGCGTACTAAACATAATGCCCTCAAGAAAGTATCTCTCAAGCATGAAAGGCAGATATAAACACTGCAAGGAAGCAACAGAGAGAAAACCAAGATAATGCTGGTATCAAGACAAGGTAATTGTTTAAAATAACTTTTAAACAACATATGAAGAGACGAACTCTCACATCCATGAAACCAGAACAAGTTTCTATGAAAGAAACCACCAGAAAACAATGAAAAGCTCTCGAAAATAAAAAATATGGTGAAATATTTAACAGAGAGGCTGGAAGTAAAAGCTAAAGGAATTTCCCAGAAAATTTATTTAAAAGAAAGAAGGAGGGGTGACAGAGATAAGAAAATTAATAATCAATCTATGAAGTTCTACATGCAAAGAAAGGAGTTCCAGAAAATGAGAAAAAAATAATATATACCTTCTTCAGCTAAAGCTTTTACACGATCTCATTAACATATGGATATTGCCTATTTTTGACTTAAAAAAGGCTATAAATCAGAAAGAGCCATTTTACATCATTTCCACCTTCATAAAAATAACATGACAGAAATTTCTGAAGTATAGACAGGTTTTCAATATCTGTTGAGGAAACAATTTGAGAACTGAGAATACCAGCCCACATTCCCACCGGCAAGCATCTCAGAGGGACATTTTCTTACTGCCAGCGATGACTTGCTCTTCAGAAGAGATGCGCAGGTATCTGGGAGAGGACGGACTGAACGGCCCTCCATAGGCTCTGACTTATCAGGCGCCTTGTTGTGTGGACATTCCTATTGTTCTGGATGCTCAGAGGCTGTCATCCCACGCTCTTGTCCAAATTCCACGTTCTGTTTTTGTTTTTTGTTTTTTTCTGGCATAACTCACTCCTGAAATTGAGCAAATATTTACTGAGCAATTACTGGGATTATGACCTTGCCTGTATCGGGTAGTTTGGCCATATTCCACATTCTCTCTACATCACAAGCCTCTTCTCTCTTTAGAGAGCAGAAACCTCAGGTGTGTTTGCCTTTCCCTTCTCATGTCCAGTTGTGTTCATGCGTCCCTACTTCTGCTCATCACTTCCCTCACTGTCCTGATGACCAGACTCCTTAAATTCTCTTCTCTCCTCTGTCCTAGTGGGCCTCAGAGAGTTTGAAATTTCTTAAAGCTTGGGTAAAGTAGTTTTGGAATACAAATACATATTTATTATTGGCTTTCATAACAACTCTAGAAGTGAGAATATTCTCCTCTCTGCAAACACGTTTATGAAAACTTTTCTAAAGGATAATTCAAAACAACAGACCTCCTAGAAACATAATGCTTACCTGTGGTAATCACTTAGCTCTTTGGAGCTGTGTAAAGAATGAAACACAGTGATATAGATTATAAATTCTGTAATAAATGGGTCTATCATTGATTTTTTTTTTTACATTTATAGTTTAAAAGAAAAACTAAGACTGCATCACCCCATATAGTACTATGATGTAAGGACTCATCTATGAATCATATATGAAAAATTATTGTGCTTTCAGTGATTATCTTACTGAATATTATCCTCTCAAATATCTATGCATAAACATGGTAGATAAGGTAAACATGCATAAATAAGGTAAATGCATTATTTAAAAATTTTGTGTATAAGTGAAAAAAACAAGAAATATTTAGTAAACAGTTAGTGGCTTTTTGGTTGTGACCATCATTAAAATGCGATTTAGCTTTAGGAATCAAATAATTATTCCTCTTCTGGTCACTGACTCCATAGCCTTAAAGAATCCCATGTATGTATTGAGAATTTCACTCTAAAGAACTGAATAGGTGTTACCAACATTAGTTTCTTAGTCATCTTAGCATGTCTGTGAAAAAAAGTGGTTTTATTCCTGTTCTACAGATGAGAAAACATGCAAAGAAATTAAGTGGCAAGTTTAAGGTTATTCCCCAAGCCACAGACCTGGGAAGAGAATTGCTTTATCCACTGCCTCGATCCCCACTGGAGGAAAGGGCACAGGCGGTATGGGTTCAGATACTAAACATGTTTTACTGGCCTCCAAACACGGACCGTTGTATTTCAGAGCTATCCAGAAGGCAGATATTTGGTTTAAAAGGACCCAAGGGCAAAAATTTGGCACAAATGTTACAAAGTCTTCAGTATGATTTGTTTTATTATCTGAAGATATATTTACCTTGAGAAATAGGCCTTCTGACCCTGAAGTAAGAGAAAGCACTGCTGTTACCCCATAAACACCCACGCTCCTCACGTAGAAGGTCGATTTGCTGAATATCGTGAAAATCTTTTCCCTCTGATACAGCTGATCTTGGAGCAGGACTCAGGAAGCCAACTAGGAAAACTGGACTCTGGAAACATATACTCACAAAGTGGTTGGAGAAGTGACCAAATCCGGGCTCACAGGAGAAAGATTCTAAGTAGAAGGAGCTTTAGTCCTGTCAGGCTATCACTCATTTATGAAATAATTCTAAAAATGAATTGGTTTTCCTAAATATGAATTCAATACATTAAGACGGGATATTTTGTTTCCTATGAATACTTTCATATTCTCAGATTTGTTTTTGCACATCTTATAAAGCCACCAAATTTTTATTAGCTGTGTCTGCCTGCAGATTATTTACTCAGCCATTACTATCTACACTAGTTGCTTTGTGTTGTTCTGTAAAATTTGAGCCTCCAAATGAAACTGATTAAAAGCTCTAGGTTTGCCCTGGCTGGTGTAGCTCAGTGGATTGAGCGCGGGCTGGGAACCAGATGGTCCCGGTTTGATTCCCAGTCAGGGCACATGCCTGGGTTGCGAGCCAGGTCCCCTGTGAGGGCCATGTGAGAGGCAACCATACATTGCTGTTTCTCTCCCTCTCTGTCTCCCTCCCTTCTCCTCTCTCTAAAAATAAAAATAAATAAAATCTTAAAAAAAAAAAAGCTCTAGGTTTCCCCCCCCCCCCCCGGGGGAGTGTTGTGGTATTGTTAATTGCAGACAGAACTGGGGGGGGGGGAGGAGCACTAACTGAGATTCCTGAGTACTCTGCTCCAAATCCTTAATGGAAATAAGCACATTTAATACACATCAATGCTAAGCTCCTAGTGTAGTCCACTTGTGTCTATGAAGGTTTCCTAAAAAAATACTGAAAGATTTTCCACATTTGAAGACTCACCCGTAGATTCATTTAGACATGTTCAGAAACTCACCCTTGATTCATAGTTGACCATATGTACTTCAAGTTACTTACTTTATATTTTCCATGAAAACACTGAGTTTGATTTTCAAACACTAAAAGTAAAAGGAGGAAAGGAAAAAAGGTAAACAACATCTCCAAGCAAGAGTGGATTAAAAAAGAAAGCCAGGCTTTTTTTCTAGTATCAGAACTGATCATGACTTCTCTGGTTGAGTACCAAATAAATGGCTGACTTGGGCTTTGACAGTTAGGTTGTACCATAGATTTGGGCCTTGAAATGCCAGACTCACACTACACACAGCGAGATCACCATACCGAGAAAGGCACATGAGAACTGAGAGTGGGAGGGAAAAAAAAAAAAAGCAGGGTTGTCTCCAATCTCACACACAGAGTAGTCCTCCTTATCTGCTGTTTCGCTTCCTGAGGTTTCAATTACCCGTGGTCAACCATGGTCCAAAAATATTAAGTGGCAAGTGCTAGAAATAAACAATTCTTAAGTTTTAAACTGTGACCTATTCCGAATAACATAATGAAATCTTAAGCATTCCCACTATGTGCTGCCTGAGACCTGACTCATGAGCATATCCAGGCTGTGCCCGCTCCCTGCCCATTAGTCACTTGGTAGGCAGATGGGTTATCAGAGAGAGAGATCACACAAGTTTTATTATAGTGTATCATTATAACTGTTCTCTTTCATTACTAGTTATTATTGTTCATCTCTTACTGTGCCTAATTCATAAACTGAACTTTACCACAGGCATGTATACGTAGGAAAAGTGTAATATATATATAGGGTTTGAGGCACCCACTAGGGGTCTTGGAATGTATCCCCAACAGATAAGGGGAGGACTTACTTTACTTTGAGGAACAAAGTAACTGAAAGAAAGAGTGCACAAATCCTTAACATCATTAAATTTTCTTATTCTTTCTCTTAAATCTCCCTCTCCTTCCATATACAGTCGACCCTTGGATAACTTGGGTGTTAGGGACATGGCCGCTGCAGAGTCACAAAATCCACGTGTCACTTTTGGTTCTACAGTTGGCCCTTTGGATCTGCAGATTCAACCAAGCACGGATCCAGAACAATATTTTTCATCCAGTAGGGAATCCATGGTTGGGAAAGTGTAGTTTGGAATGCAAAAATATGATTTCCAACCTGCAGTTGAACTCACAGATGTGAAAATCTGCAGACATGGAGGACCAACGGACTGCATTTAATGACAAAAGCTCATGTGCAAGTAGACCTGTGCAGTTAAAAACGTGTTGTTCAAGAATCAACTGTAGTTGAATTTTCTAAAGTTAAAAGGGACTTCCTGGACTCACATAAGGAACTAAAAGAGACTAAGTTGAGAGTTGTGTAACATTGTGGGCCCCAACTTGCCAGCTGGTAGCCCTATGTCCCTCTTCAAGCCTTAGTGTTCCTGTAAAATGGGGGGGGGTGCATATATCACTCTTCACTTTCATTTAGAACATTTCATAACTCTGTGAAAGGTATATTACACCCAGAGACCCTGAAATTCAATTCAATCAGGCTAAGCGTGGAAAAACTTGCAAAGGGAGGGACACTGCCTAAGGGAGAAGGGACAACCCTATCTCGTCTGGACGGTTGGGAGAGAAGGAGGAAGAGTAAGGGACGGTCTTCACTCAACATTCGGGAAGCACACTGAGCTGGCTGTCACAAGTAAAGACAAGTTGGTCTCCGCTTTGGGGCTGTGTGTTGGGGCAGAGGGAGGCGGGGCGCTGCTGCAGACAGACTACTACTGGTCGGCATTTGTTTCCAAAGTTAAGATCTTTTTATGCAAACACTCTTCTGATGTATGTATATATTTAGTATGTCCCGTTTGAGAAAATTCACCAGAACCAAAAGTTATTATGATTTTACTTTGTACTGAATGTGTGTAAATGAACTGTCATGGCATTACATACAAATGAAAACTGGCTGAGTGCAGAAGACACCATTTATTCAGCACAATGCTTGGTGCCTATACTCATTTACCGAACTCTTGTAGTAAAATCAGCAGCAACTCACAGGTAAGAAATCAAGGAATTTGATTTCTGTGTATAAGTCCAGCCTTAGTTTTTGTTATATTTCTTGCCTTCCCCTGCTTCCTCCACCATGTGGCTGTTTCTCAGGGTCACTGTCAAACTCCTTGCAGTCCTGGAGTCTTCAGACTGGTGATGGATGCTTTGAGCAGAGGCTGAAAATCTGAGTTTGCTCACCGTTTGCCCAGAGAAATGAATAGCTTCATTAGATTATCCCAAGTATGGTGCAATGGAGGTAAAGCTGTGGAGGGTGCCAAAGTCAACACCAAGTCTACTTCTATTAACACCAAATGAAGGCACTAAGTCTCCAGTAATATGATTTTAGACTAGGCTATTCCTTCCTCTGATAAAGGTTGATTAGCAAAATTTGGCTGACCATATGATAAGGTTAAGCTCATGCAAGCTCTCAAAGCAGCAATTCACAACCATTGAAGAGTGAGAGGAATACAACTTGGACCAAAAAAAGAAAAAAAAATGCTTACTTACCTGTATGAGCAAAAACAATTGGAATCAGAGAATCAGTTCACTTACAGGCATTCCAGAGTGAATTTTCAAGTTATAAGAGTTTAATTTATTACAGGCATGATGCTCAAAGCTTCAAGCATAATACCAAGTTAGAGTTATTCATGCGTGAAGCTAGCTGTTCTACCTTTATATTAATCAGAATGGCAATAAATATCAATGGTTATTACTGGGAGTGGTGAGGATGATATGGCCTGAAGTCCAGGATCACAGCTGAATCTTAAGCATGGAGATGAGATCTATAAATCTTACTTTGTAGTAAAACAAGCATTATCCCCCTATTGCAACTGAATGTTTTATTATTATGCATGACTCCTTAAAAATGGAACTTATAAATATCTTCTTGCAAGGACAATTTTAATGCCAATTAGCAATAGTGTAACAATAATGCCTAGCAAAAGAATAAAGAGAAAGAAAAAGAACAAGTGGAGCCTTTGGTCTTTAAATTAATTAACATGACCTTCCTTATTCTTTTGAGAAGCTAGGAAACATTTTTCAGTTTCATTAAGAAATGGCCTACAATATTATGTTTTAATTGAAATTGAATAAACTTCCTCGGGAATATTAAACTTTAAAAGCCTAACTAGCAAGTAGCATATTATTAAAAGCTGCATCGCTTATGTCAAATAAATTAGTACTTGATTTTTAGAGATTCATTATTAAGTTCTTAAGTGATCAGTATCCTGAAATTCAAATTCAAATAATGTTACTATTTCAGTTACAGAAAGCAGAAGAGTTGGTCATAACTGCAGCTCCAAGACCTCCACTGTTGAAACACTTAGATTAAACCGATGTTCTTATTTACCTGTAAAACCTGGAAAAACAGGTTCTGGAAAATTTTATTACCTCTCCAAGGTAATTGCTCCCTCACCCTTTCATCCATTCCACAAAAGTTTTTGACCTAGACTTGTAAAGTCTCTCACTTTTTGTGCTCAAGTTCGTGCCTTAAAAGGAGAAGGTAAAAGTCCTCTGCTTGGTGCGAACTTTGCATCAGTCATTTTGCCCTTTAGATAATCCTATTCCCATACCAAATTCTGGCTTTTAGGTCGTTTCTCCCTTTCTTTTTTTTTCTTTTTTCGTTGTTATTGAGGATAGTGTAGGGAGGCGGTCAAAGCCCCTGAAACTGTTTGCCAAAAATATGAACTGTACACTAACGAGCAGAAATATAAAACGGGAAGTTTCCAATAAAATAACACGCACTCTCAAACTCTCAGAGGGAACAAAACAAAATAAGACCACAGGAATTTAGACTGTTCCCGCATAGCCACAAAGGTGGGAGAGGTGCGAGCACCGAGAGAAGCCGAGGCCTCCGCCCTGATCACCCGCAGGTGGCTCGTGGCAAGCGCAGCAAACAATGGCCAAAATGGGCTTTGCCTGCGTCGCCAGTTTGTGGTGTTTGCCTCGGCCCAGAAAAATTATCTAGCTCCAAAGAATGACAAAACAGAATCAGAAGCGTGCAGTACGCTACCAAGGCTGCATCCCCCGCCCCTCCGGTCCCCGCCCTGCACCCTCATTTCTAATCTCTCACCGATTCCTCCTCACGGTCCAAAGAGGAACCTGTCACCAATCAAGTTCCTGCGCAAGTTAATTCCCACAGCCCCTCCACCTGCCAGGGCGGTGTTCTGCGCACCCCAGGCTTCCCTCCGGCGACAACCCCCACCCATGGGCTGCAGCAAAAACGGGGCGCTCCGGCGGGGCGGGGGCGGGCGGCTGCGGTGGATCCGGCCGGCTACCGCCGCAGCTTGGTGGCCTCCGATTGGCCACGACGCGGGCGGGGAGGCAAGGCGGAGGAGGGAGGCGGGGGTGAGGGCGGGCGGCGGCGGCGGCGGCGGCGGCGGCGGCGGCGGCGGGCGGGAATAGGAGAGGGGAGAGGGCCCCGCAGCAGGGCAGCGCGTGCGGCTAGAGCGGGGAAAGCGTGGTGGCGGCGGTGGCCTGGTCGCGCTCGCTGATGCTGAGCGGAGTGCGCGGCGGCGGCTGCGGCGGCGGCGGCGGCAGGGAGTAGGGCGGCGCGCGCATTGGGCGGCGCAAGACGAGGACCGGCGCGCAGGCAGCAGGTTCGGCAGCGTAGGCAGCTTCACGGGACGGAGCCTTGGTGGTAGTCGCCAAGCGGTCCTCTGATTTCACCTCTGCGCAGTGAACAATCTCCAACTCGCCCGGGGGACCGGAAAGGGGAGCGCAGAAGCGGCCCTCAACCCCCACGCAGAGGAGACGCCAGGCGGCGGGACTGCTACCCTTTGTAGGCGTAGCGCGCAGGACACGGAGAGCCCTCCCAGCGGCGCTCTCCGGGGAGTCAGTCAGTCGTGGCGAGCGGACTTGGAGAGGGTACCCGGAGCGGGGGTGGGGGCACACAAGCCCGAAACCTCGCGTTGCGGAGCTCCTGCTCCACTTCCACCTCCGCATCCTACACCGGCCAAGGTCCCCGCTGCTGCCGCCTGCATCCCTCCCGGCTTCCGCTGCGCTTTGGGCCACACCAGACTCGCCTCCGCTGTCCCCGGGGCCGCCTACTGACACACACACCCTCACACGCACTCCCGCCTTCTCCTCCGCCCCCTCCCCAGTCCCTTGATCTCTCGGTCTGTTTTATTACTCCTGGTGCGAGTCCCGCGGACTCCGTGGCCCGCTATTTGTCATCAGCTCGCTCTCCATTGGCGGGGAGAAGAGAGCAGCGGAGAAAGGGGGTGGGGTGGGGAGGAGAAGGGAAGGGGGTGGAAACTGCCTGGAGCCTTCTCTCCGCGTTGCTGTTGGTGCTGCCGCTGCTGCCGCCGCCTCCGGCTCCTTGCTCGGCCCCTCTCCGCCTCCATGTGCCGGATAGTGGGAGCGCCGCGGACCCTGCTGCCGCTGCTGGCGGCCCTGCTTCAGGTACGCGGCGGTCCCTCGGGCGGGCCGCGGGTTGGGTGGGGTGAGCCGGGCGGCACCGGGTCCCTTTGTTCCCCGCGCTGCTGCGGGGCCGGGCTGCGCACCAGAGAAGGGAGGTGCGGCACCGCGCGGCCGGGAGCTGCGCAGACTGGAGGCTCGGGCAGGGCGCAGGGTCAGGGCTGCCGGGGCCAGCTGGTCTCTCGCGCCTCTCCTGGCAGGTCACGAAGAGGCGATCGCAGGCCCCTTTTGGTCCTCCTTTGAGCTTGGGCGAACTCGCGGGGCTGACCCTAGGCAGAAGGGTGAGATAAGATAGCAGTCCTGTTTTGCAGTTTTCTCGCCCCTCGAATTCCACTTTGCCCCCATTTTTGGTTTGTTTATTTCTGCAGGGATGAGTCTCGACTTTGCCGTAGCAATTCTCACTCTGGTGTCTTAGTTACGGGACTTGCCTCCACCCCACCACACCCCGCCCTGGCACCCGCGCGCCTCCGGGTGCCCTAAGTCTCCACTGTCCTATTGTCTTTACCCCAGCCCAGAGTTGCGTCCTATTCTTGCTCTTTACCCTCACAATTTGCTATGTCGGTCCCACCTGGGGGGGAAAAAGCCTCACCTCTTGCCTCTCGGACTGTATACGAGTCACTGCCTCAGTACCTAGCCCCTAGCCCGCATGCTCCTTATCACATCTGGAGGGGAGAAGTTCCGTTACTCGGTTATTATTCCTCTCCCTCGGTTCGGCTGCCTCTTCCCTGCATGTGCCCGGGGACGCCTTCGCCAGAACCCTTTACACTTTTCACGCTTTCGGAAGAGTGCCAGCTAGCCCCTTCTTGGAATCGGTACTAGGAGGGTCCTCCGCGACAGGAAGCACCTGCTCGGGATCAGCAGCCCGGCGGATCGCCCAACTTTACCGCGGCGTCCGTCCCGAGAATGCCACGAGGTTCCTCTCTGCCAGCTAGCAAAGTCTCGGGAAGAGACACCGGGCACCTCTGCCGCGACCCCTATGTTTGGTGGGGGCCGGGTGGGGATCTTGAGTCAGTCCCCGCCAGCGGTGGGGTCCCGGAGCTGCTACAGGGGAGGGACGTGTCGGCCCTCATTGAGGGCTAGGGTCTCCGGGGTAATCCGCCCGAGAGGGCCCCCTTGAGCACAGCCTGCTGTTGGGGGTGGCCAACCGCTGGCAGCTCCGAAAAGTGCGGGCGCGGCTTGGAAGTGTCACTGCCCTGGGGGCGGCCGGGGCAGGGACAGATGATGCGGATCACCGGGTCCTGGTTTTCACGGGTCAGGGCCTGGCGCGCTCCGGCCTGAGGAAAGGGTGCTGCGTGCACCAGGAGCTGGACGGGGCCGACGCCCGCGGTCCCTAGCGCTTTCTCCCACCGCCCCCTAGAGGGGTTTGGGCCGCGGCCGCACTGAGCCCTGTCCATGGTGCGCCGAGGAGCAGTACGCCGGGCCCAGCCGGGCTCCGCGCTCTCCTCCCACCAGTCGTGCTCTCGCACTTTCCGCTACTCTCCCTCCCAGTGTCTCTGACGGCCCAGGTCCCGTCGTTCCTTTCTCCTTGAGTTTCTGCTTTTGTTTTTTCGTCTCCTGCTGGTCTTTCTCTCTACCCCTCCCCCACTGGCCAGTGCGCCCCCCTTGCCTCTCTTCGGACTCTGGGGTTTCAGAACTGTTAGACTAGACATTTTTGGCCTCTGCTGTTTTGGGGAGTGGATGGAATTTCTTTTAACTTGGAGGAGGAGACCTGCCAATCACTTGCTAACAAAAGTACCTCCTGTTATAAAACCGCCCTTTATTCTTGGAGCACACTCTTCATTCTTTCACCTCCTGTCACTTCATTTATAGCTTTTTCACCCCCCTTTTAAAATGGGGTTTCTTAAATAGGTAAGGGGAAGAGGGGAAAAAGTGCTACTTCAAATGTTTGAGATTAAGGGGAAGATAAACTCGAATTCTGGGCACATCAGATATATTCTTAAAAAAATACAAAGGAAATGTTACAGATCAAAAAATCTTATTTCTCGATGTATTATTTTTGAACGTAATATATCATCAGAGCGTGAGTCCAGCGGTAGATGGTATATGTTCACTAACTTTTTGATCTGAAAGTTTTAGTTGAATACAGTACAGTGAATTTAGGACTGGAGGAGACAATACCTTGGGATTTTGTGCGGTACCTCTGGATCAGTTTCACTTCCTCTTGTACTCGTTTATGTTGAAGACAGGTGTGAAATTTGGAGGTTATTTACATTTTTCCATAAGTGTTTTTAAATACCATTCGTAAGTGTGAAGTATCATGCATATCTTTTCCATTGTAAGATCTTTTCAGTGTCTTCTAGATGATATGTTGACTTCTATAAACCTTCAGGAAAGGAGAAATTATAACTTTGTCATCAAGTGTTTTGGCCATCTTATAATTCTTGGGTGCAAGTGAAGCAATAACATTGAATGATGTGCAAGGTCATTAGGATCAGAAGTAGAGCAGTTTATGCAACATGAGTTTGAGGGTTATGTGCACCATGTGGATTGTACAACTGAGATTAGAAATGACTTTGTGCTAATGGTCTGCTTTACACACCAGAATAACGAAGGTCTGTCTGCAAGGTGAACATGGCCCCTCTGCAGTCATCTGCTATTAAAAGTCTAGTGTTTTTCAGGCCAGACTAAGGAGCCAAGAGTTTTAGAAAAGAGAATGAGTAGGTTATTAGTGTAGATACAGAGCAATCTTATTTTTTCAGACGAATTAAATAAGGATAATTGATTATTCAAAAGAACTTTATGCCTTTGATTGTCACCTGAAGTGTACCTTGCTTTACTTTGAACACTTTTTTTCCACTTTGAGAGCTTCTTTATTAGTTTTGTTACTCTATTACCTAGATTTACATGTTAAAATTTTCTCTGTTCTTTCTCATGTTAACTTGAGGTATTAGTATTGTCCTTCACATTTTAAAAAAAGAATTTGAGCACTAACCTTCACTTATCAAAGGATATCACAAAGTTACTGTAAGCTTTCCTTTTAAGTTATATGAGTCTTTGAAATCCATGACTATATTTATCATCAGGGGAAAATCAATTTTACTTTTACTACCTATCAAATAATTAATAGATTAGGAATCTATTTTGTTTTTCCAGTTTACATTTTAATTGCATAACCCTGTTGTTTTTATTTAAATGACTTGTATGTGTTATGATGCATCAAGGACTTCACCTTAATGTCCATAAATATTCTAGGTTCATAGTCTGATCACATAGGTCCGGCATGCAACCTTAGATGAGAACATATGAAAAAAACTGCATTGACCGTGTATGACTTTCATCTATTTAGGTGTAGACTTTGAAGAGGTTAATATTCAATACGTGACACCTGTATAAAAAGGAGCTTTTTTAAGGATGTGATAATCTAAGATGCAATAATCATTCGGAGTATAAAAGAGTATGTCTTTGTGTTTACTTGATTTTTATGTGTCTTTGTTACGAGTGCTTGTGAAATGAAGGAGAATTAAAACAGTTGGTGTTCCCAGTTTATTCTACTTACTGGACGTGGTTATGTGCATCTTTGCCCTTTTCCTGTAGTTATTACTAGGAGATGGCACATTGCAAACACACTAGGTATAGTTTGAAAAATAATAATTTGTGTATCCTAACATATTTCATAGACATGTTTTAAAATTTAATGTATATTCATATATAATATTGTAGGCCTCAGTTGCAAGTTCAGAATTTATTTACAGAGCATACTTTTTCACTTTCATGCTTTTATCAAAGTCTGCTTTGACCTTCTAAATGTTGGGGCTGAGCCTTTAAGAGAAAATTCTTTCAAGATAGTTCATAGTTTTTTACAAGTAGAGACTTTCTTGTTACATGTAAAGTCTTCTTGGAACAGATTATTTTGGTGACAGTGCATTGCACCAAACTGTCCTTAATTTCCCTTTTCATTAAAAATCTTCAATTCTTAAATCTGTTTTGCCTCATTAAGCTTTAGGACTATTAATTGGGAAATGTCAAGACTTAAAGCAACAGTTAATCTTGCTTTAAAATTCCTTTAAAAGAAAAGTCCTAAGTAGCTCAAATCCTCATACTGTTTTCCAAGGTATATTCTCAAGTTAGAAGAGGGATTTTCTTAAAAGAAAAATCAGAGCTGTTATTTAAGAAATGTAGTGTTTGTGCATACACTCTCGTTTTGCCCAAGTTAACATTATTCAAATTTTTTCTTTTGGCTCAAATACAAAAAGTAATCAAGTTTAAGCACTGCAGAGACTTGTGATGAATTTTATCAACCATTTAAAAATGTGATAGATTTGGAATTTGGGTTTTGTGATTTGAGTATTTTATATCTTCCATCAGTATACCTTCTAGAGCCTAAATATTTTCAAGTTGGGTTAAGAACTGTAATTGAAACATAATTTGCACAAACAAATCATTATGCCTCACATTTCTGTTTTTTCCTGCTAAAACTTGTTTTGCCTTAAATTTTCAGCAAATTATGTCGGTTAATTTGAGTAGCTACTAGTCTTTGTGTGTTTAACTAAATGTAGATAAATTTTAATTAAAGAACCCTATTCATGCCTGGCAGATAAATGTTTTAGTAAGAGCTGTGTCTTCTACATACATCAAGTAATGGGTTTAAAGCAGATGGAAGAAGGTGAATTTAGGAGCTAAATAGGAACTTGGAAAGATTTGGGCATAAAGATTACAATTTGTGTTATAATACAATTTTTAAGTGAAAATTTTGGTTCACATAAACACTGCTCAGTTTTTCTCTTTTGCTACCCTCTGCAGTACTGAGTGTACTTTCTCGCCTGAGCTCCAGGCTATACTTACTGCACCAACCCATCTTCATGAGTGGCATATGTAGACTTACAACATACATGTTGTATGCTGAGGACTGCTGTCTATGTGTGTGTCTCCTACAACATTTATTTCAGGTTGACATTAAGTGCCAATTGATAGTTAATTGATACCTTTGTGTGTGTCACCAAGGTGGTTTGGGCACCTAGAGTATAATAAATGTGTCTTTGCAAATGAGCTGCCCTTACATAGGGTCAAGGGCAAGAGCTAGTGTCAAGGGCAGGAAGTTGGGATTCTAATCTAGTCCAGATGTGGTTTAACCTCTTAAACTCTCACGACAATTTTTTTTTTCTCAGTATTAAAATCTTGGACCTGGTTGGGTTGGTTGATCTCTAAGGGACTTTTCAGTTCGGTGACTCTTACAAATGCTTTAAAAACAGCCCAAATATGCCTCTTTTTCAAAGACTTTGGAATGACTTTAATTTTTAACCTGAAGTACAGGGATTTTCAGGTACTTACCATGGTAGAATGTGACCTTAGGGTTATTAACAATAGTTTATCATATATGGTAGGTTAGAAGTTCTCTGTATTTTTTATATGCTTGACTTTTAAACATCATTTTTTTTCATTGGCTGTACTGCTTTTACCACTAAAGGTAAACTTTATGTGAAGTGTAATGTTAAGAATAAAAATTATGCATTTTGTTATTTTTTGTACTTCTATACATTTTTTTGAGAGAAGATAGCCTTCATGAGAATCACCGAATTCAGTGCTATGGGTCAGCACTAACAATACAGCCCTTTGACCTAGGAAGTCCTGCTCTAGTTATTTTTCTATAGCTGTATCTGTGCCATGGTGAGCACGTGTTGTGTAGACATGTGTATACATATGTAAGGATATGCATTGAGGCATTTTTCAAAAATAATTACACAAGATTGTTAGTTGGTCTCTGAAAATCCATCAGTAGGAACTGATTAGTAAGTAATGGTAATGTGCACTCAAATTTGAGAACCATTATTGTGTGGAATAAAACATTTTAGTTCTAGTTCCAGATCAAGAAAATGATTGTTGAACTATCCAATGTTTTTGACATTATCGTGGACCTAGAAAAGCTACAATGAAGGATAGTTAGAATAATCAGTGGGATCCCAGGGCTTCTGAAGGAAGAGAAGCTGGACAGAGACCACAGATAGAAGCCGTACCTGAAGAATAGAAAATCAGGAAGAGTAGAAATAAGATGAAGATTACCTTAACTAACACTAGAGCATTCTTAAGTTAGGTTGAGAGCAGTCTGTAGCAGGGTAATCTGTAAGTAGTTCCAAAGGAAGATTGGCTAAATTAATGGATAGTTAAATAATAGATAAGTTTCCATGTTGTATCATGGAATGACCACGCTGTGCTGAGTTATCTGTGCCTGAGAGATTATACTAGTTGGCCGAACCATTGTGATATTTCTTACATTCTCTTGGCTGATTGAATATTTAATTTTTCTTCTGTTCAGATGTGAAAGTGGTCTAGTGGACCTTACTAGCGTCTAGAACTTGAAGTACAGGAGAGCATTAGTATAGGATGTTCTGGTCTACTGCCTAGATGAAGTAAACTATTTAACTTGGGTTTTTCCCAAGAAGCATTGGGAGGATTAGTTGTGTAATGCTTTTAAAACAGCTTGAGCTATTTAAAAGAAGGTGCTATTATAAATACCATATGGCATTCATAATAGAGTAATATAGAGAGGTGCTTGATCCATGATCTTCTCTTAGGTTTTCTTTTACAAAATATTATTACCTATAATAAAAACAAATAAATACTGGAGTAATAATGTACTTATGCAGTTCTATATATTGTGATTTTAATATTGGTTTTTATGTTAATTAAAAAATTAACCATGGTGTACTTGTGTACAATTACATATTATAGTTTTAATATAGATTTGTATTAATTTTTTTCAAAAGTTACTTCACCATCATAATTTAAAACATTTAAACGCAGAACCCCTCCCCCCAATTCTGATATATATTTAATGTTTTAGTGGATTAAGGAAGTAGTAAAGAAAGTTAACTAAAGGGGTTGATTTAGAATCTTTAGTGTTCCAGAAATTGAACTGGAATGTGAAATCTTTTTTTCTTCATTATTAAGATAAATTTTGAGTTTATTCAGGTTTCTTCTGGTGCATTATATATAGCACTCTTATACTACTACTTTCAGTAAGGGTTCTAAAGATTGCCCTTTTGGTTTTTTGTACGTAGGCAGTTCTGAGACATTTCGCAATTTATTTTGATTTTAGTAATCATCATTAGTTCATTCATATACCTCTGAGGAGCACAGATGCCAGGGCAAACCATGGGGACTTTAGATATTTGCTGCTACCTCTTCAAGTCCTTTTTTTTTTTAACAATGTCTGGTAGTACTAAACCTCAAAATGAAATATTTTTAGTTTCAGGAAGGAAAACTAATATATTATCTCTGTCGATTATTTCTGTAACTCTGGGAGGTAGGTGGTTTTATTCTCCTCTTAGAAATGATGAGACTGGAGCTCAGGCATTTTTGCTATTGTAAGAATCCAGAGGAAAACCGTATCCATCACCGTAGAGATGGACCTGACTTAAAGCCCATGGTTTTCTCCTCCCAGGATGGGACCGTTTTAATATGGTACTTGGGGAATGAATATCTCATCATTGAAATTTCTCTCTACTGAATTGATTTAAAAATTTTAAAGTACTTAACTTCTCAGGTACAGTCTTTATTTAATCTTGACCTTAAATATTTTTTATTTATTTTGGAATCTGAAGCAAAAATTTAATGGTTGGTTAGGACTTCCCCTTATTTTAAAAATATGTTCTCTTAGAGAAAGAAGAAAAACATCTTAGGGAAATGATTCATAATCAGTTTTATAATGGTCTTCAAATTGTCTTGATCATCAAATAATAGACTGAAAAGTGCTCAAAAAATAATTCTTTTGTGTCAATCCTGGAACTTAAAAATACTTCCCAAGAGCGTATAGAAACTCTCAAGGCTATGAATGATTTTTTTCCACATTCTTTTGTGTGAAACAAAATTCAAGAGTTTCCATCACTCCGTTTTGAAATGCCTTCATGTCTAATGGCAACCTTTTTGTGTTTGAATCGTTCTAATCACTTCTTCTCCCACAAATGAAACTATTTGGCATCTTTGAAAACATATGAGGTCTGTCCAGAAAGTATTCAGCCATGTACTATGAAAAAGAGACATTTATTGAAGATACAAGAAACTTTGTAGGTAGGACAGTGACGCCTCAGTCCCCCTCAAAGCAGGCACCTGGGGACCTCGCACAGTTCTCCCAGTTGCCATCAGCTGCCTTGTCATAGTTTTCTAAATCTCATTGATGGTATGAGATCTCTTCCATTTCAAAGGTGATTTTAGTTTTGGGAAAAGCCAGAAGTCGCAGGGCATCAAATCTGGGCTGTAGGGGGCTGAGTTACCTGGGTGATTTGATGTTTCACCAAAAATCTCTGCCTGAGACGTGAAGCCAGTCACCAGTTGCTGGTGGCCGCAGACTTCTGAGTCATCCAAATAGTTTCTGCAGAGGAATGTGCAAACTTAATGCAAAATTTGATACAGATTTGTTGCTTTACTTGCTTAGTCATTTTAAATGCCAGGGCCACACAGGACACATGCTCACTCAATGGCATCTACCGCCCCCATTGACTAGTACAGTGAAGTCATCACTGTTCACACATGTGCATTCCAGTCCACTATCCTTGGCTGCCCAGTTACATCGATGTCACACAGACTGTTCTCATTATATTGACAGTGGTTGGACTTTCTCTGGACAGACCTGGTATATGTCTATACCTCAAAAGTATATACTCCAGACAGGTTCCTGGGAATGTTTTGTGGAGTGACTGAGGGCAGACACTGATTTATCTGTCTGCTGTTGTGAAAACCTAGAACTCTGTTGTTTGTAACTTGACCTACAAGGGAGAACCCACAAAACAGAATTTATTTATAAAAATTGTGTATTTATTATTACATGTTTAAACTTCAGTCACCTTCAGAGTATTCTCCATTTGATGCAGTACACCGATTGAGACATTTTTTCCACTTCTCAAAACAGTTTTGACCTTGTCAATTTTGATGCCCTTCTGTGTTTCTGCCATTTTTCTGTTTCACCTCTTCCACATTGGCAAAACGTTTTCTTTTGATGACATTTTTCATCCAGGTAAACCAAAAAAAGTTGTTCAGGGTGAGATGGGGTGAATAGGGAGGGTGGGGCATGGGGGTCATGCCGTTTTTTGGTCATAAACCACTGAACACTGAGTGCAGTGTGGGTGCAGTGTGGGCAGATGTGCTTGTAAATCACCCTGAAATGGGCGAACACATTGAAAGAGTCTTTCAAAAAAATTCACTGAAGCCGAATGCAGCCTCTCACAACAACACCAGCTGGTACACTGATATAAATGAGTTCTTAGAACACTTGCCTAGGAGGGGGAATCAGTACTACAAGGGGCCTGTGCTCTAGAAGATAATTCCAGTTTTTTGAGGTGGATGGATACACTTGGCTGGACTATAATATCCAACAATATCACCATTATTTGGGGACCTATTAAGTAAACTCTGAAATAAATGACTAAAAAACATTAATTTTATTAAGTTTAGAGGGGATGTAATCCACTCCTGCTTAACATAAACGTTTAGTAAACGAGAGACAGATCACTTTAATTTTCTCTTTTGTTTTAATTGGTTAACACAATGGTTCAGACTGAAGTTCATTCTTGATGGCTTTCTGGTACAGTGAGTAATGAAAAATGTGATTTGTGCAGTCAAAATATTTGTTTTCTACAGCTCCTTTGGCACCCACCCCTAGTCGAATCTGTCTGGTGCCAACGTCTCCACGAGTGGGTTCTCATGTCCTGCTTCCCATGTTACAGTTCAGGGAATTAAAATTTTGAAGTTTACACAAACATCATTGACACACACTTATGGTTTATAGAAGTATTGGTTATGTGCAGGGAAGTGCACATACAGTGGATAGCCTGCTGAATGTTCACAAATTGAACATACTATTGAATCAGCAACCAATCAGTCACAGTATCAGCAGCACCCAGGAGTTACCTTCTTCCAATTTGAGCCATCCCTCAATGGTAATTATTTACTTGATTTCTAATAGCATAGATCACTTGGCTTTGCTTAATTTTATACCTCATCTGGTGATGTGCTGCACTGTATTCCCTTTTGTGTCTTGCATCTTCCACTCAGTTTGTAAAATCGTTCATGTATTTGTGTCATACTTTTTATTAGTCACAAAGTTAGGAAAGACTCATTGACACTACAGATGTACCTGGAAAGTTAAGAAGTTGAAAATTAAAGAACAAAACAACAATAGAATGGATTGTTTCATTGCAGCTAAAGTTTGCTTGAATGTTTCTGGTGTAGAGTCACAAAATACCTTTTGTGGGTTTTTCTACTTAGATATCTTTTCCTGTACTTCTGGGAATTTGGCAGTATTGCTCTGAGTATATTTGGAATTCAGTAACTTACAGCCTGTCTTTATGAGGAGGATGGAGGCAAAGAACTAAATGCCTTTTTGACTTGAAGTCTTCAAGCAGAATGTTTGGATGTTAACAGATTCTGATCTAAGTGATGCTTCCTTAATACCTTCTCTGAGCTTAGTAGTGACCCACTTCTTAATGAGGCCTTACCCGGATTTATTTTTAATTTGAAAAAGGTTAAGTTCAGGGGTTATAATTCCACAAACTGCCAGTTTTCTTGGCTGTTCAGTGCATCTCTGGGTAGCGTTGACCTGCTTTTATATTTGTGTAGTTCTTTGAAGGCTCTGAGAGGTTGCCACGAAGGCCGCGGAGTGCATATGTTTCCCAAGGTCTGTCTTTCTGGAGGCCTTGACCCTCCATTGATGATGATTGCCGAGCAGATCCAGATTCCAGGTGGAGGATGCTGCATGGAATGATGACTAAGGAGTCAAGTTCCAGAAGTAGTGGCCCACCACCGATTCATTTGCTTAAGGCGGCTCTAATTTATTTATGTTCGACACATGTGGACTTTATTTGAAAGTATTTAAAAAAGCTGCACACACTGTTGGCCTTAGCTTATTGGTATGTAATTTATATTTACTTTCATTTCATTCCTACTTACAGTTTTTCTGCCATAAAAGCAATTGTTTACATAATATTTGTGTTTTCGGCATTACATTTTATTTACGGTTCTGTTTTTCTGTTTGACAGATAACTAAGAACATTTACGAAGAATAACCATTGATTTAATTTACAAATCAATTATAATTAAGTACCTAGTAAATGGAACTGAGTTTTCCATGATTGGGGTTATGGTTTTACCTTTATTTGAGGCAGTCTCAATGGAGCCATGCTTTAAAGGAGGATAGTGATATATTTAAATGTAGAGAAGAATGGGTTATCTGCAGATGACTTATAACAATTTAAGGCCTAAAATATAAGCATTTTGGAAAACAGGTTATTTTTTTTTTTTAGTATTTATGTTAGTAATGGATATTGTCATGATTCCGAATCTTTATTTTCCCTGAGCCTTAGTTCTTCATAATTAAGATAAACAAATATCTAAAACTGATATGTAATGTGTTTCTGGAATACTGTTCTTTGGTAGGTGAGCCAAGATGTAAATCGAAACCACCCGCCTCCCAACAGTCTTCCCAGAGCTCATGCTACATCACATTGCATTTATCTGTTTATATTTTCACATTCAGATATTTTACTTTACTGAAATTTACTTTTGTGTATGGTATGAGGTAGTGGGTCTTGTTTTAGTTCGCCCCCGGATTTTAAACATACTATGTTTTATGGCATTATGTTCCTAATTTTTATTTCTTTTTTTTTTTTTAACTTTTTTTTTTTTTAAGATTTTTATTTATTTATTTATTTATTTATTTATTTTTAGACAGAGGGGAAGGGAGGGAGAAAGAGAGGGAGAGAAACAGCAATGTGTGGTTGCCTCTCACATGGCCCCCACTGGGGACCCGGCCTGCAACCCAGGCATGTGCCCTGACTGGGAATCGAACCGGGACCACTTGGTTCCCTGCCCGCGCTCAATCCACTGAGCTACACCAGCCAGGGCTCGCCCCCGGATTTTATATACATAATAAGACATGGTTGACTATCATTTGCCAAATAAAATTTCTATTTTTCTGAATTAGAATGCTTCACTTATTAAATGCAGCATTTCTGTAGATTTTTAAATCTCATTCCTTTCGCTCTTCAATTTTAGTGATTTAGTTGCTTAGGGCGCAGTGTGTACAATGGTTGGGAAGGGGAGCTTGGCTCTAGATGGCCTGCATTTGTGCCCTGGTTCCGGCACTTGGTGGTTGCGGAATTTGGGCAGCGTGTTGACCTTTCTCTTCCTCAGGGTGCCCATTTGTAAAGTGGGAGTAGTGAATAGTATGAGTCAGGTTGTTATGAAGAGTGAATGAGTTCATACACACACATGCACACACACGAATATATATACATATATGAAAGCACTTTTACAAGCGCTTTCATAATAATAAGCAAGATGTAAGACCTTTAAAGATTTTGGAGCGTAGTCATTACCGTTGTTCTGCACAAAGGCAGTCAAGGGTAATTTAACCATTTGAATAAGTGTGAGCACTCGATGTGCGCAGGCTTCGCCCAGTGTAACGGCTGGATGACTGCGGCTCCGTATGCGCCACCCCCAGTGTGCCTTAGACCACACTTGGAAGCCCGATTCAAGGGCACATATCATAACATCCCTCCTTAAATTCTAACAGATTTGATTTGGGAATTACAGGTAATCAAACAGGAGGTATTCTGGTCTTCTAGGTCTGTGATTTAATTTTAATGACCTGGTATGGAAGCAGGGGGGTGTGCGTGTATGCGTTGTGTTCTGAGACTGGCCTGGGACCAGAGAAATCGTTCAGTTTGTCAGTGCTTTTCATATGACGGAGAGGACTCGATCGACTTGAGGATTGGGGGTAACGTTATTATGCTGGTGGTTGCCAGCACAAAATAGGCAAAAGCAGAGTGGAGGTAGATTCATTGTCCTCGTAGATACTGGTGATTTATTAACAGATAGATGCAGAAAATGTTGCTTTTAGTTTCATCTTATTCTAATAGCACTTCTCTTTTCAGTAACACTTATGCCAGGCACTGTTTTAAGTACTCTACAAGTGTTAGCTCATTAAATGATAGAGCAAGGGTTCCTAGCCTGCAGCCCGATGTCAGAGCTTGTGCTCCAAGGCTTGACATTTATTTAAATGCAGGTCAAAAAAATTAAGGCGGGATTGGCATCTGGTTCTGTCTTGTGTATGTATGAAGTTTAGCCTTTTAAAAAACTTCTACTGTAAAATGTCATACCTGTAGAAGAGCGTAGAAAGCATACGCGCACGGTACAAGCAATACTTAAAGTACGCGGACTGCGTCAGTGTAACCGCCGCCCGGGTTAGGGAAGAATATCGCCATGGCCTTGGACGCCTCCAGAGTCCTGTGTCTGTTCCTCTCCTTGTCCTAGAGGTAACCATGACTTTTATTTTTCTAATCGTTATTCCTTGCTTTTCTTTATAGTTTTACCACCTCTCTCTATATTTTGTATGTGTATATAGAGGTGTTTATATAAGTGTATATACAGTATATCATGCATATTTGTTTAAATGTACAATTCATATGGGTGTTTATGTGTGTGTCATATAATGCAATTTTTTATTTTCTTCTCAGCATTATGTCTACAGGATTCATTCAGTTGAGTTGTATAGCCATAATTTGTTCCCTTGCACTGCTCTAGGGCATCGCATGCTCTGAATACGGTACAATTTACTTACTCAGTTTGTCGTTGATGGGCTTGTGTGTGTGTGGTCACAATTTTGCTGTCATGAACATTCCCGTACATGCAACCTTGGCATAAGTGCCAGGAATACTCCTGGGCTGCATTTCCCAAACTTTAGCTTGCATAAGACTCACCTGACAGCTTGATAAACACAGATTCCTGGTCCTACTTCTGCCCCCTGAGCTTCTGATTCAGTAAATCTGTGGTGGACCCTAAGAATTTGCATGTCTAGCATGCTTCCAGGTAATGGAATGCTGGTCTGCGCTGAACTACGTACCAAGGAGTAGAATTGTGGCATTGCTGGGTAGCAAGCTGTGTGCATGAGCATCTTTACTAGCTAATTTGGCCTTTTCTTCTTCCTTGACTTATCTGTATGAACCCTAACCTTGCAGGTGAGGTTTGTAACTTGTCTGTCTCTTCCTCTGGTTGTTTGTTTCTCATTCCCTTTGTGTAACATTTTTCAGTTATGGCTTGTATGGTGTGTTTCTGAGGATTGTGAGCCTTCTTGAAAGCAGATTCCTTTGATTAAATCTACTCTTTGCTTAGAGCTTACTATGCGCCAGGCCAAGCACTTCACGTGCATTGTCTCAGGCGGTCCTCACATCAGCCCCCTGAGATACGGAGGCATCTTATCATCATCCCTTCTACAAAAGTCTGAACAAAGTCTGGCATAAACCATTTACCCAAAGCACGCCACTAGGAGGGGGCCAGCGGGGTGGGAAACAGTGGGAACAAGATAAGTGTTACGCAGGATTTTGAAGGATTGCAGTCTGGAGGAGGAGTTGGACTTTAGAATGAAGACTTAAAGGATCTCAGTTTTAAGGAACCAACTTTGGCCTTATGAGTGGAAAAATCTAACAGACTGAGCCAACAGTAAGATAGGCTACTGTGGAAGTGGGCAATTTCTGTCACTGGCCACGCTGTGGCTGGGTGGTGATTTTAAGAGATGGAAGTGCCTGATGAGTAGTTGATGGTTCTGTGAATCACCCTGTTTTTCCTGATTTCCATGTGGCCCGGAACTGCAGGTAGCCAGTAATCCAGAGGTGCCTGTGACTTTCTGTTCCCAGCCCACGGACTCCCCAAGCAATGGAAGAATCTAGGTTGTCTGTTCTCAGACCTGTGGTGTCCAGCTGTCCTCGTGGCCTTGAGGCCCTGCTGACAGTATAAGAATTTTTTGACCTCACTCCTTTTTTGATCTCTTAGCCTTGGCCTTCAAGTATTTAGTAATAGTGCGTCTTTAGAGGTAATGTTGATGTCTTTGAGGGGACCTAATAAATAGTGCTTCTTATCCATCTAAGTTGTGAACAAGTAGGACAAGACAGTAAGCATACAGAGAACTAAAACGCAACCTTTGTTACTGATAAAGACAAGATTAGAGAATGTGGCGGAAACGTGTCAGGTCACAGAATGAATTCCCCCCACCCAGCAATGCTGGATGAGGGCGGGCCTCCCAAGTGTGGATCCTGCCACAGTAAAGTCACCTACAGCATAATGATCTTTGCACTACCTGGGCAAGCTGGCCCCAGCAGAGAAGATGTTACTGGGGGGTCGGGGTGGGGTGGGGACTGGGCTCTGTAGGCCCAGTTATTTCACCCAAACCTGCCAGAGGGGTCAACAGAGGTCAGAAGTGGTACAGCTAGTGTAGTGCTCTCTACCCGGAAGTAGGGAAAATAAGTGTTCCACAAAAATTTGACGAAACCTTCCTCAAATTTTGGATTAAACATTGAGTTTATGTTCTTAACCATCAAGTGTGTGCTCCCCCGGAAGCGTGGCTATCACCCTCAGGGGGCGATGGGCTTTTGTCAGGGCAGTCTTGCTTCCGGCTTCATGGAGCCTTAGATGATCTACAGCTTCACTTTTCCGAGTCCTCAAACCTAATGGGGCATGCAAGATGAGCTCAGCAGCAGTCACGAACCGACAGCATTAGAACGCAAACCATTCGCAATCCTCGAAGAGTTATCCTAGGTGAAATCATCGTGACCCCAGAACCTGTCCTGAAGTGTCCCAAAGACCAAAGCAGAAAGCCAGTAATCACTGAGGGAGGGACTCACAGTGGGCAGAGAGCACCTTCCCTGGTTTAGCTTTTCCCGAATGCTAAACCTCATACACTGATCCTTGACCTTTGAACTAAACATAGAGTTCAAAGGGCAGATAAAGACTTAAAGATATTGAATATGCTGGATGGAAAAGAAAGGTACTGGGAAAAAGGATGGGGATTGCCTCCATCATCATTTCTGAATCTTGCACATAAGTGGCAATGTCTCAAACACCAGCTTTCTGAGAGAAAACCCAGAATGCTGGGGTGGACCCCTCTTCCCCAGGTACATGCAAAGTGCTAAATTTGACCTCCCATTGGGAGCCTCTCTCTGAGGAGTTCTGGTATGTGACCAGCACATCCACATCTCCTACTTTGCCTGTCCCTGTGAGCCCCCTGAGACTGACAGCCTGGTGCTGTCACCAGTGTGGGCTCTGGCGGGTGGTTGACTGGGGACACGCTGCCTCGGGAGCAGGTGTTTTCCGTCTCGTGCCACGTTGGCTCTTTCCATGCCACTTGCTCTGGGGTTACTTTGGCTAAAGAAGCTCACCAGCAAGGGACGATTTCCCCTTCATTTGTAAAGACTAGTCCAGACCATGTGGTGGAGTCTGACCCTTGAGCCTGTGGTCAAGCTATGAGAATCCTTAGGGCTCTTGAACTCATTGTCATTGAAAAACAGCCAACACTGTTCTGCTTACTTAGTGGTTAGGCAATAGTTGTTGAAATAATCCCCTTTTCTCGTGCCTCAGCTGTCTCTGCTTATTCAGGCCTGGGGCCCATGGGTACCTCCAGAAGTGCTGACCTGCCTCAGACTTTTGCCAAGGCCAGCCTGCAACAGCCCTCATCAAACATTTGGCCAAGGTCACCAAAGTGAGTCCTGTCTCTTTTCTGAGATCCCTGGCCTGTAGCCTTTCCTGGGGTTCCTTGTCCTTGCTCCAGGCCCTGCCTCTGGAAACAGGCACTTTCCTCGAGAAAAACCACCGTAAGTTGTGGTCACGCATGGAGATCAAAATACCCTGTGGCTTAGGAATTAAAGCTTCTCGATGTTAAAAGCCACCCGCCAGCTATAAAAACCAGCTACATCACACATTCAAGGCTGCAAACCACCAAGTTAAAGAACATTCAAGGCTTGAGTAAAGCACCCTTTCTCCCCGGGCTGAAGTCTCCATTAGCATTTTCCTCCCCAGCGTTGGACTCCTTTTTTCTTTCTCATGGCCCCTAGAGAGTACACCAAATGCCAAGGCCTTTGAAGGGACCCAATAAATAGCACTTCTCTTCCCCTTTGCCAAGTTCTGAATTGAGTGTAATATAAGCCAGAAGAGCCAACAGTTAGAAAAGGAAAATACCTCCAAGGTTCTCATCAAGTCTGGACTGGTGGGGTCATGACTTTTATTTATCTGTGGGCATGTCTGTTGCTGAAAGAGAACCCCAGAATTCTACAGACATGCTCACTCAGTTGCAGGCAGTGTTGGACTACCCGCATTCCCCACACGCTGCAGGGGACCTGCGAACTCACAGCATGGAAAATGAGATCACCATGCTTGTTTTCTATGGGCCTGTGACTCCCGAGTCAGGAGGAGAAGGGGACAGGGTTAGCCACCAGCTGTCCAGATTTTTCTTTGGAATTCAGTCTTCAGGGAAGTTCAGCTCATCCTTCTTCTCTCTAAGGCCGCAATTCACAACTTCTTGGTGTAAGGACCCTTTTACATTCTTAAAGATTACCAAGTACCCTAATGAGCTTTTATAATGTGGGTAATATTTTCTATGTGTAGCATATTAGAAATTAAACTGAGAATATACATAACATTTATTTAATTCATTTAAAAGCATTAAGCCAATTACATATGTAACACAAATACCAGCGTTTATGAAGAATAACTATATTTTCCAAAACAGAAAAAATTAATTAGTGGGAAGAGTAGCATTGTGCTTTTATATTTTTGCAAATCTGCTTAATGTCTGGCTTCACAGAAGACAGTTGGTTCTCCATACCTGCTTCTGTATTTACCCTGTTCAGGTGTCACAGGTCACGTGGCCGTGGGAAAACTCCACTGTACACTGTTGAGAGAATGAGAGTGAAAAGGCCAGAAATGCTATATTATGAAAATAATTTCGCCTTTCCAGATCCTCTGGAAGGATCAGGCCACATTTTGAGAACTGCCATTTGGGGCATTTCTGTTTGATGTAGCGGAAAGAGGTGGAAGACTGCAGTTATAGAAGTCCTGCCATGAGGAGAGGAGCTTCAGGAGGGCAAGCACTTCCCCTTCTGCAGGTTCCACCATGGAACTGTCCAAACGTCAGACTTACATCACTCACGGTAGCCACGGGTGGAAAAAAAATGCTGGTGTTCCACCCCTGAGTTGAAACTGGAACTGATGACATTAGCGCTAACCTCTCAGCTAGCACGCGGGGCTGTGGGTTTGCCTCTTTGCTGTTTAACCTGTTCGAAATCCACTGGACAGGGTGCTGCTTCAGGAACAAGCTCAGGGATGGCTTTGAACTCAGACGTTATTGGCGGTGCCTTCCTGTCACTGTGGCCTATTTCTCCAAGCTGTGCTGCACGTGTTGTTTTATCGCAAGAATAACAGTATAATTGGGTTGGGTTTATCTTATCAAGGTCTGAAATTAGATAAGCCATCACTATGGCCAGCTATTCAAATGAAATCAGAGTTATTGGGACTGGAAAGGTCTGTGACCATTTTTAAAAAGTGAAACCATGCTTCAGGTTTTATGAAGCAGACCTGATTGGATAAACACAGTGCCATCTGGATGATAGCAAATTAACACATCCTGCCACCGACTGTAATCATTGCTTCAACAATGTCACCTACTGAAAATTAATACACTAGATGTGTACTTTTAGAAGAGTTGGGGGTGATGGGGGGGCTTTGATTTGGGTGACTTAGAAACGAGATGTTTACAAAAGTTTGACTTGATGTCTTTTTCTCTCATTTTTTCTCATAGTGAAATTATTTATCTGTATCACATATCATATGTGAGAATTATATTTTTTAAAAAATTCACAATGGCAGGGGGTAAATTTGTCACTTGGTCTTAATTTACAGAGGACGAGTTTCTTCTCCTTTGCCCGTTAGAGATACGCTGGTGCACTTGGGTGCTTCTTATTGGTGCTTGGGCAGCAGTGAAGGGTGGTCCCCAAAGGCCTTCAGTGCTGGGTTGGATGTCATTACTAAATTGACTAGTGACCTAGGGCCATTTGGTTTCAGCTTGCTTCCTTGCTGCAAAATAGCACTAATATTAGCACTTGCCACCTTGGACTGTTGTAAGGTTTTTTGAGATATCATGCCTGGAAAGCATTGTTCCACAGTCACACGGTAAGCAGTAAATATTAGCAATCACTGATATTCAGTGTATTTAGTTAAATATATTCCTAAGTTGATTATAAACACTCTCTGGTGTTAAGTACTATAAAATTTCACATGAACATGATATAGAAACATGTTGCAATCTCTGGTGAGTGTATTGAGTTGATGGGACAAATTTAATCCCAGGATTGGCAATCTCCACTGGAATTGCTTTGGACATTTTCTGGAAGTTTTCATGCAGGTTAGTTCCTGACTGCCTGAGCCATCATCTCATGGTAGTGCTACACTTTCACAAGCCAAGGCAATCGGTAGGTGTAGGGTTGCCAGTCATGCCATTAAAAATCCGGGACACTCATTGGTAAATCCCCATCTGTGCTCTGGGGCTTCCCTTCAGGTGCCTCGGAAGCTTCTTCTCATATGGGCTGTGGACACAGGGCATTGCGCACATCTCCGTGGATTCCACTTGATGAACGTTTCTAGATTATCCTAAGCATTGATAAGTTCAGCTCCTGGAAGTGGATACTCTCAATCACATTCTGTGTGTGGAACTAGACTTTGTCCACCAAGCTCTTGTCATGCGGCGCTGTCTTCTAGCTCAGAGTTCGACTTCAGCAGAGTTGTCAGGTTCCTGGGCCAGTATTGATGGGAATCTCTAGGTGGGTGACAGGGAGAGTGTGTGGCCTTTGTCAGTTGTACTTTGCACTTAAGCTGGTCTAGATTGTATCGTGAAGGCAAGGAAGGGTTAAAGAACCTGTTTGAAATGCCGTACCTCTATAACAGTATGTGCCAAAACAAAAATGTCAACTCCAGGGCTAAACTTGTGCACGTTTCAAGCATGTTTCCAGGGACATGAAATTCAGAGTGCTGTCAATGGCAGGGCTGACGCAGAGAATAATCTTTCAAGAGTGGCAGTAGCTCTTGAATAATCTTAACATAGCCTCCAACATCATGGATAGAATCCTATGAAATGTAGAGAGTCTGGCAAATGTAACTGTATGGCTATAAATTGGATTAAGAAATAAAAAATTAGTCATGCAGACTTGGTTCTTGAACAGTTTCGTTCTCATTTCGCCATGTACCCCGCTAACCGCTTTAAACATGTCTTCACCAGCTGTTGCTGTGTGCTCATGCCACTTGGAAGACAGAGCCACACAGTGAAAGTGTCACTGCAGTTGTCCCCACTGCGCCACCACCACTACCCACCCCCACGCCACAAATCACGGGTTATGAAGGGAGTTCCACTTGCTTTCCTTTGTACGTGTTTGTGAATGAATTTTTACTGATTTCTTTTCAGTATTTCTACTTCTCAGAATTCTTTAAAAATATTTATTGGGTACTCATATAGCAAAGAGATCAAAATCTCCACCACAAAAACAACAATATTTAATACATAATAGCTAACTATTGCATTGTGGTGAATGAGGGACTACTTTTAAGCCCTTTATATGCTTCACAGCAATGCTATGAGGCTGATACTCTAGTTGTTGTTATTACTATTATTACCATCATTAAGGAAGAAGCCGAGGCACTGGTGAAGTTACATAGCTTGTGAAGGGGGCAGGTCTGCCCCAGGGCCACAGCAGCACGTGACTACCTTTATACCCACAGAGAATGAGGGGAATAAACATACTGTAAAGGAAAAGGAGGTGTTCAGCTTTATTGACTGTATCTGATCACGTCCTTTACAGTACTCTAATTTTTTGCCAGATTCTGACCAGAGTGAACCTGGGAGGGAAAACAGGAAGAGATGGATACTTTGGGGAAGAACATCCAATTGGTTAAATGAATGAGTGTATGATCACCAGCAGAGCCTAGGTTTTAGTTAGGCAGTCTTCAGAGCCAGAGAGAAAAAATCGTATTAGGTTTGGGCTGCTTTCAGATGTAGAATTTTTAGCCAATAGTCATAAATGATCCCAATCAGGAAGAAGGGAGAGAGGTACGGAGACTGAAGAGTCCATTGAGGTTTCAATGGAGTATTTAAGAGCTTGGATTTGGGAGTGCCTTGGATGAAATGGGAAAGCAGGGCCAGTGACCAACGGTGACTGAAAATAATCATCGTGAAAACAGGAACCCGTAAGACTAGTGGACTCAGGAGTTAAAGCTCGCAGTATTCAGACTATGGGAAAAATTTAACCAGAACAAAAAGTGAGGTTGCTATGAGTTCAGAACTGGAACAGATAGACTAATACTAACAGGCAAGCAGAACTCCTCAACTCCTGTTACACTCCCGTCCTTTTAAGACAAGAAGGTCGATCTGCAGCTGGGGAAGAGTAGAGCAAATACTTGTAGGAGGAAATTGAAACTCAAGATAGGTGAGCTGATTGCGCGAGAGCGCGGGGCGGCACTAAATGAGTTCAGATCCTCGGCGCAGCGTGAATTTCGTCCTGGTGGGCCCAGAGCACTTGGCGACTGCTTGTAATCTGTGCAGAATTGTGGAGAAGAGGAGAATTACTAAAGGACCGGAGATGGAATATGCTCCAATTAAAAACAAAAACAAAATCAAGAGGGAGTGGTTTTCAAATAAAAGAATAGCCTCATGTTGACCTGGGGCAAAATTCCCGTACTTGTAATTTTGAAAGGATGACTGTGGTTTCCATTTTCAGGTGCACACAGTGACTAGGAGACAGCATGGAATTGTTAAGAGCAGAAAAAATAATTGCTGTGTTACTCCTTTTTGTTGTTGCTAAGTTATTAGACCTGAAGACTAGGAAGAAAGATAAGATATGCCATATCTGGAGTTCAGAGAGATTTCAGAGACCGAGGTAGGGGCTGAATGTGTGGCCATTTATTAAAAATACTGATGTATTCACAGCTCTTGAGATTCTGTTTTAGTGAGTCTTGAGTTGGGATCTAGGAATCTGTATTTTATGTTACTTATTTTAGTTTTTTAAAAGATTTTATTTATTTTTAGACAGAGGGGAAGGGAAGGAGAAAGAAACATTAATGTGTAGTTGCCTTTCATGCGCCCCCTACTGGGGACCTGGCCTGCAGCCCAGGCCTGTGCCCTGCCTGGGAATCGAAGTGGCAACCCTTTGGTTCGCAGGTTGGCACTCAGTCCACAGAGCCACACCAGCCAGGGCAAGGAATCTGTATTTTAGACAGATACCCCAGGTTACTTGCTATGCTGAGCAAGTTTGGGAACTAAAGGGGCTGTACAACAGAGGTCCTATGAGTTAGATTCGTGTTGTCATAAAAGTAGTAATGCTGCTATTGCTCAGAGCCAATACATTGAATAACCAAGTGCCTGCCACTTGTGTTTACACATATGATCTCACGGACCCCTCTCACCTGCCCTGTAAGCGGGTGCTGCCCTTATTAAACATTTTGTGCAGATGGGGGAACTGTGACTTCTCTGAGGTCTCACAGACAGTAAGTGAAGGGTGGGGATTCAAACTCAGGTGGCCTGGCATGCTGAAAGTCCGCGCTCCCAACTACTCCATGGACTGCCGTTCCAGAACCTGGCTTTTGGCTCCTGAGTCCCTGTAGAGGATGGTATCTGGGTGTGTGTCATGCCCTCTCTTTAGTATCTGAGTAGCATCTTTATGAAGACACTGGATGTCTCATTAGATTTGCTTGATATGGAAAGTCAGGAGGAATAATTCAATCTAGATGTGATCATTAATTTATGGAGATCAGATCTTGTAGGGTTAAATGTAAATTGTTGTTCCTGGGGACTGTACATCAGCAGCAGAGATACTGGAAGCCATGACTTAACAGTTGCCTGGTATAAAAGATCAGGGTTGTTTGGGTTGACTACAAGCTCAACATAAATCAACAGGACCTTTGTTCGTGCTGCACCTCTTGCCTGAAATGAATGCCGTTTTCCACTTCCTTTTCTTTCTCTTGGCAAATTTTTAATCATCTTTAAAGACAGAGCCTAAATGTCACTTCAGCAATGCAGTCTTTGATTTCTACAGGAAGATTTACCATCCCATTCTTGCTGCTTCTTTAGCACATTGTTCCTGATGTAATAATTTTAAGATTATTCTTCTTAGTTTTTGCCACTCGTGTCTACAGCCACTCAGCTGGAAACGTGGGGAGGGCATCACTCCCTCCCTCCCTCCTTCTGCTGTGAGCCCTATCATTTTTAACTGTCTGCATATTGATACAATCTGCGCCTTTTTCATTCCTGCAGTCCCTGCCCGAGACAAGTCTGTGTCCCAAGTTGCTGACCAGCCTTCATCCCCACCCCCAACCCTCCACCGCACACACATTTCCCACAAAGCTTCAGAGACTTGTCTATCAAACACAGTCTGCTTCTGCTTAAAATCTCTGCCTGGCTCCCCCAAGCCAACAGGATAACCCTCAGCCCCCGACCATCTATGATCTAACCCCGTCTAACTCTCCAGCCTCAACTTTGGACTTTCTGCCTTGCTTCTCTGACCGCAGTGGCACTGAACTCATTATAATTCCCCAGGCGGTGTGCTGTTTCTCACTGCCTTGTTCTCGCTCAGGCAGTGACTGCCTGGCATGGCTTCTCTCCACGCCCCACCTCCTGGCTCCTCCAGGGCCCCCAGACTCCTGGCCTGGGCTCTCCTATGCCCTTTGCATATCTTTACTTCCTAGTCAACACTTTCTATTGCAATCAGTCACCTCTTTTATTTTGCTCTGACATTAAGCCTTGAACTTCTTAAGGGAAGGGGCAGTGTCTTGTTCTCTTTCCAGTGGCAAGTGGATACCAAATGTTTCTTGAAAGAATTGTAATTATTTGTTGTACTTAGAAAGACTGTGGGATTAGAATCTTGCCTCTTCCTCCTCCCGATATTAGGTCTTGAGTATTCACTACTAAGTGAGAACCTATTTGCTCATTTGTAAAATGTGGGTAACTTCACTGTCTTCAGGGGGCGATTGTGAGAATTAAGGGAGATAGCAATGTTTTATAAAACTTACCACACTGTTTCAGGGATCTGAAAACGGAAGTCCTGATGGCTGTGTTTGTATGGGCACGAGTGTTTTTCGCCCTGGCTGGTATGGCTCAGTGGACTGAGTGCCGGCCTGTGAATGAAAGGGTCGCCGGTTCGATTCCCAGTCAGGGCACATGCCCGGGTTGTGGGCCAGGTCCCCAGTGGGGGCACACAGGAGGCAACTGCACATTGATGTTTCTTTCCTTCTTTCTCCTTCCCTTCCTCTCTCTAAAAATAAATAAATAAATTCTTAAAAAAAAGGACTAGGTTCCTACAGAGGTATACAATACCCTTCAGTTTGGGAAAGTCTGCTTGGTAAGCGGTCCTGTAATTTAAAAAAAAAGTGTTTTTCACATTTTTAAAAGCATAAATGCATACATGCTTTTAAAAATAACCAAACGAAGAATATTTTTGACAGTTGAAAATTAAATGAAATTCAGATTCCGGTGTCCATAAATAAAGTTTTATTAGAACGAACAGTGCCATGTTCATTCTTTCCAGTTGACTAAGATTGTTTTTGAACAACATCAGCAGAGTGGAATGTTTTCAACAGAAATCCCATGGCCTGCAAAACTTCAAATATTTACTGTCTTGCCCTTTTACAGCAAACATTTGGTGACCCCTGCATTATTCAAATATCAAGAAAATGCATGTGATTCACACCCTCCCCCACCACAGGGAACTTTTTGAGGGGATTGTTCTCTCTCACCTTGTAACTTCCAGAATCTTTTTAGGCCTGGCAGAGTGATCACGTAATGTTGGGGGGAGGGGGATATTCTAATAAGAGTTTAGTGAGGTGTTTAAAGAGACAGTGAGCTTCCCACTACTGGAGATGTCAAAGGGTAGAAGGACACCCCTTTTTCATGGGTGTCACCCTTGACCCTGTTGACATTTGGGGCTGGATAATTCTGTGGTGTGATGGTTGGGAGTTTTTCTAATCTCTAGCCATGAGGAGCCAAGAGTAACCCTCTCCCAGTTTCAACATCCAAAAAGGCGTCTGGACATTGTCAGACGTCCCCTGAGGCATGTGTCTATGCCAGACTGAGGACCACTGTTGGCGAACATTCTGGCATTAGCTTTAGGTTAGACTCGAGAAATTTCAGTATCCAACAACCTGCTGTCACCAGAGGCTTCACAGGTGGAGTCAACTTCTCTGGGTGGACCATGCCCCCAGCTCTGTGGCATCCATGATGTCAGAACTGGCACCAGCCCAGCCTCAGAGGGCTGCTGTGTGCATTCCGTGAGGTATCGATGCACCAGCGCAGTGCTAGCCGTGATGTAAGCCCGCAGTATCTCCAGTTTTGAGATTGCATTCATTTCCGTGCTTCCTGTTTGTTTCTTGAACATGTTAATTTGGACTGCATAGTAGGAGGAAAAATTAATATTGTACTAAATTAATAAGGAGAAATATATGTTTTCAAATTTTATGGAGCCCATCATTAAGGGAAAATAGGGTAGGTTAAGAACAGCACGTTATTTCTGTAGACCTATTTTGTCTTGGGGAAGAAGAATTTAGGAAAGGTTCAGCTCTTTAAAGCAAATGTGGAACTCCCATAAAGTCACTCACGGATCCCATGGTTGCCAGGTACTGCTGAGAGTGGGAGGGAGCACTGGTGAGAGACGTGCTCCACAGACAGACAGCGTTTCAGGAGTCCTCACAGCCCCTGTGTGCAGGTGGGCACCCGTTTCTGGGCGAGGGGGAAGAGCAGAGTAGCATTCTAAGGGCAGAAGTTCCCTTTTCTGAAATAAGGGGAGACCGATACTCAGACTCGAACATTTGCAGTGTTCCTGATGGACTGACTTCGTGTGGCCTCGCAGTCCATTCCTGTGGGTTTGGGCGAGGAGCATGTTGCTGCTTGTTCCCCCGCCTGAGGGCAGATCCACCGAGAAACAAGACCTTAGTAGTGGAATTCAAGATTACTGTGTACGCTGACGATGTTACCTAGACTTCCTGTGGTGATTGTTTTGCAACACGTACAAATATCAAATCATTACATTGTATACCTGAAACTAATATAATGTTACATAGCAATTATATCTCAACTTGTAAAAAATGGTGTAAAGTATGACCATTATAGCTCAATTTTTAGTTTTTTAAAAAGTGAAAAAAAGAGAGAAGATTACAGTTTTCCTCTAGTCTTTGGGTACTTACCTAACCCCAATGACCGAGTTGGATTGTGACTTCTGCTTACTGAGGGCTTCCTGTCACTTCTTCTTCCTGTCACTTGCTGGTGCCTGCTGCCCCAGCCAGGCTCTGGCTCGCACCCCCCTCCTGGGTGGGAGCCCTGCCACCGCCTCCCTCTGTAGAATCCTGGACTGGAGGGGGAGAGGCAGACCCCCCTACCCATCACTGGACACAAACTCACAACACATTGGCCCATTTTATAAGGTGATCTAGTGAGCTCCCTTTATTTGTTCTGGTTTGCTGGAAGCAAAAAGCTTTCAGTTACTGAGTGCTATCTCTGTGCCAGGCCCAGGGTAAGGGCCTGGATTTTTAGAGCTGGCAACTATCAACATACTGCCTGGTGTCCCAGAGTGAGGAGTGTTAGAAACCCAACTCCTTTACTTCTCCATCCCTAATATTTTCTCTCATTATGAAATATATAAGTATACAGAATACGTAGAGAATAATGTAATTTGCACCACATGCCTATGCACATCTTTACCTTTTACGCTGTTTGCTTTAGATTCTTTTTGAAAGAAATGAATTATTAGAAGTAAAATCAAAGCCGCCTGTGTGATTCTTCAGGATGCCTTTCCTCCCTTGCTGCCTTTGGGGTGGCCACAGCCCTAAATTGAGTGCTTGTCACCACCTTGTGCATTTTTATACTCTCACTACCTGCGTCAATCGCATTATATTCTCTTTTGTACTTAAACTTTACGCATAAAAATGGAGTCATCAGTCATGCTCTTTATTTTTACTTTTTGCAAGATTAATATGGTAGTATGTTTTGTCTCCAGTTGGAATTTGGAATGTTGCATAGATTTCTGAACTTACTAAAAATAATTGTCATTTCTAGTTTGATTTTATAATTAAATTTCTCTTTCAATATTGCATAGAAGTTAAAGAAACTGACTTTTTGTTTGTTCGTTTTGAGATGTAACCCTGTGGATAAAAGTAGTTCCAAGTCTTGCATTTTAATGCTGTTGAGTATTCCTTTCCTTGGTTCTTTGAAATGTGCTAGTCCGTTCTGCAGCTGGCGGGAGTTTGGTAGTCTGCAGGTCCCGCTGCCGTAGCCGTGCTGCCGTGAGCATTCCTGCACGTGGTGACTGGAGCACCCGTGGGAGAGTTTCTCGAGGAATATACCTACCACGCAGGATATGTTCACATTCATCTTTACTAGCATTTTTCAGATTGTGCCCCAGTGTGACTGTGCCAGCTTCCACTAACACCTGTGTAAAGAGATCGGTTGCTCTGTATCATTGACTTGATACTCAAAACCCTTTCTTGCACATAATAGACTTAAAACTGTTTGCTAATTTGATGGTTTGAACTATTATCTCACTGTTACTCCTGATCCTTTTCTGAGATAAAATACCGTGTGATATATTTAATGAAGTTCAAATTCACTTAAAATTTTTTTTCTCGTATCTGAAAGGAACAGAATATTAAATGACAATTCGATTAGTCTGGATTTTTTCCACTTTAATATTTGCAAAAGTTCACATGCATAATCCAGGCGGTCCTTGAATTGTGAAGCTGTGCTGTGTTACTTCATTCAGACAACTGCCTTGAGGTCTCTTTATTTCTGGGGCTTCCCTTCTGCCTTCCTTTCAATTTCTGATTCTCCTCGCCAGTGCAGGCTGCTTCTGATGCTGGCACAGCCGCTGCTGAAATCCCTCCCTCCCTCCCTCCCTCCGGCAGCCTCCATCCACTCTTCCTCCTCCTGTGTTTGGATCTTCATCAGTACAGGGTAAACCTTCTTATAACTAATGCAGATGTTGCACAAATTCTAGTGAGCCTTCCTTAGTTGTCCTGGGATGATGTCTGTAGGACTTAAAGAAGTGGCGAAACCAACTTGGAGAACTAGGTGGGTAGGACTTGGTACAATGGAGATTTAAGCACACCTGGTAGTTAATTGTGTAAGTGACGACAGAGAGGAAGATGGCCGGGCAAGCCGATGTGAAGTCTAAAAATGGGACATAATTGTATTACTCTTTGTTTTTATATATATATATATATATATGTATATACATATATAATACATATATATATATATAATATATATAGAGAGAGAGAAGGGAATGGAGGGAGAAAGAGAGGGAGAGAAATATCGATATGTGGTTGCCTCTCATGCGCCCCCCACTGGGGACCTGGTCTGCAACCCAGGCATGTGCCCTGACTGGGAATCAAACCGGCGATCCTTTGATTTGCAGGCTTGCACTCAATCCACTGAGCCATACCAGCCAGGGCTCTTTGCTTATATTTTTAAAGTCTCCCTGTCCTTCAAGTACACACACACACACACACACACACAATTGATTGATTGGTTTTACTTGGTATAAAATAGTCTATATCCTGCAATAAGTATATTGCAATTTCGTTTTTTAATTACCAGAGTAAATAGTGAAACAAACTTCACAGAATTAGACGAGAATGTAGAAGTCTGTATACTTGCATGTATACATATTTTCTGGAAAGTTAAGTTAGTAGTGCTGATTTGTGGAGCTTACAAACTATCTGGCTGTCCCCACCCCCAGATCCACTTGCTGGTTCTTCAGTCACAATGGCCATTTTCATGGAAATACTCAGTTCATAGAAAAACCTGGAATGTCCAGATTTTACTGGAAAAGACAAGTGGGATTTGTTTCTTCTACTCCAGTTATCAAAAAGATTAACCCTTTGCCCCCTACATTCTAATTGTAACCATTTGGAAACAAAGGGGCTGTTTGTACGTGATAGTTGGAAAAAATGAGGTATTAGGCGAAGGGGGATGTTGAAGGAGGTAGCAGTCATTACACACATTTCTTTTCTTGTGTTGCAGGCATCTGTGGAGGCTTCTGCTGAAATCGCATTATGCAAGACTGGGTTTCCCGAAGATGTTTACAGTGCGGTCCTGTCGCGGGATGTGCATGAAGGACAGCCTCTTCTCAATGGTACTGTCTCAGCGTGTGTCTGTACTTCGAGTGCCTGTGCTCTTGAAACAAATGAGCCACTGGGAAGACTCTAAGTCACCTCCACTGTATAATAAGTATGAATTTCTCACCATCACTATAATGAGGCTTTAGGGACCTTATTTTAGGATTACAGAAGAGCTCATGAATCTCTCATGTACAGTATCAGAAGGCTCCTGATCTCTTGAAAACTTCATATTTCTTCCATTTTTAAATTGCAGGGGAAACCATTACACAACTAATTTTTACTCTTCTGCATATATTTTAAGTGTTTTGAAGGATAGTATTTACCAAACACTTGATTCTAATGGTTTTAAAATTATTTACAGTGAAAATCCACTTAGTATTTTGAATTAAAGAAATTACTATAAAATTATTTTTCATAAAACATGTCAAACTTTAATATTTTGCTAAATTATAATGAACAGATTTAGCAGGTAAAGTCTTGAGGCAGGAGCATGAAATGCATATTTTTGTTATGACATTGTTTATAGAAATTACTACATAGCTAATTTAGTTGCAGCATATGTGAATTTCAAATATAGACTCATCTATTTAAATATGGATCAAGTTCATTATAGTTATCATATGAAAAGTCTTGCCAGTAAGTGTAGATAAAACCTCAAATAAAATTTGAATGTCTAAAGCAAAATTGAGAAGCCCCCTCCATTACCTGTAATTGAACTCAAATAAAATATCGGTTAGTTGAATTTTCACGGTCTTATCACTACACAAAATGTCATTGAAATGTGAAGGCCAGAGGAATTGATTAGTAAATTGTATTTAAATTCCAGCCCCCTACAAGTTGTGCCTATCCTCTGAGGTTGTTTTAGAGAGCTGCTTTTAGAAATCTGTGCATCCTCAGCTAATTAATTTGCACAGTGCTGTGCCCCAGGCCTCAGTTGAGGTGCCTGCTGCCTGGACAGACCTCCGTGCTGTGACACCAGCCCCACAGACAGGGAACTTTGAGATGGACTCGACCTCTTAGCTACCAAGGTTCTTTGGTGCAGGTTATCATTTTATTTTCTTTCATTTCTATTCTAATTGTGATTTGCTCACACCTATGTGGTTTTTCTGAAATTGATTTTTTTAAAAAGGCATCTTCCTGTCCCTGCCTCATTACACGGTATTTTAATGAGTAAATATTGAATCAGTCTGTCTCAGTACTGAATTGCTGCCTCATCTAGTGGGTAATGGTTGACAGGGTCGAGGTGTAATTCAAATCAAAGTGTGTAGATTTGGTGTAGCTTCATGTGGAGTTCTGCATGTGCTATTTTCTTTAAACTTGTAAATTATTACATGACATCCTGGACCCATGTGACCTGTAGGTATTATTTGAATACTGAAAAAATATATTGATTCGAGTTTTCAGAATAATTCAGACAGATAAAAAATGCCAGTGGAATTTGTTGCATTTTTGAAATTTATTTTTTAGATTCATTTTTAAGTGGATAATTAGAAGAAATTCTCTTTTCCTAAGAGTTTGAATTTATTGGCTGCAAATAAGCATATGGTCTGTCACTAGAAACAGTTTCAAAAATGAAAGCCGGTTTTCTAATTCTTAGATATTGCTGGTGACAGTGGAAAGTGGGCACAGCTGCATGCCAGTGTCTTTTTAGTACAATCATACCTTCGGAATTTTGCTCGAGTTCTAAATGTGAAAGATTGAAAATACTTTTGACTTTGTGCTGTAGCCATCCCTGAAAGAAGTGTGTATGGTAGCCTCTGGGAGAATTTCTGTAGTTTGGGTGTGCCCAATTTTATCATTTTTACTTTTTAGCCTAAAAAAAAAAAACCTTTCTCTATGACACATGATTACTTTTTTTCTTATTCACTCATAGAATATGTTAAAGGATACCAGCATCTTAAAGCTTAAAACATAAACTTCAAAACATTGATTCATACAAAAAACGTTTTTTTTTTTAAAGGAAGGAAACTTAGGCTTCTGGGGTAATCAGCATTCCTTTGTATAAGAGTTTTGTCACTTGTTAAGTCTTTTTTGGAGAATCGTTACTTAGAAGAATCCGAGATTGTGCCTTTTGTATCTTTTGGTAGGTTTTAGTGGGCTGAGAACCCAATGGTGTATCTCTGCACTGAACGCAGGTCCCGTCCTGGAACTCACATTCATGAATCCTTCCCAGGCAGTGAGTCCATTTGCCCTGCCCATACTGAAGCCGAAAGGGATCTCCTGCTGGGCATGCCAGAGTGATCACTTTTGCCCTGGTTTTGTGACTTACAGTGTTTAAGGAAAGAGGTTAATTGTACCTAAAAAAAAATATGTGGTAGTTTCTAAGACATTTGCCTCATGGCAAGTCCTACCGTACATACTAAGGTTGACTTTAGAGTCAAGAGTTATGTTGAAGTTATAACTGTTAACTCTTGATGCTTCCCTTAATTTGCCATTGATGACGGTTGGGGAGTGGAGGACAGTGGTCCAACCACATGTGTGGTGCGGTTTCACAGGATGCATCCCGGGCACACTAGACTTTGTACGAAAGTTTGACATCTCAGTTTATAGACGCCGTGGATGCTGATGGTTTCTCAGGCAATTCAGTAATAATCTCTGGGGCAGGGCTTGAGAAACGTTCTGCATTAGAAGGAGATATATAAGGCCTATTAGTTGTGTTAGAAAAGCCATACAGAAGACACATGGGATGGAAAAGCTGGACTGTAGTTTCCAAAGCATTCCCTTCTCCCCACCCGCTTTTGCTGTTTGCCGTGTAATGACTTTAATAGCAAGAATGGACCCACTGAACCAACTCGATCCCTCCGCTTCTGTTCTGGTTTTCATCAGTGTTTTGTTTTATAAAATCCTGAAGAGGGCAAGTGTATTTTGTGATTAAGTTTCACATTTCATGTTATAGCATGTTGAATATTTCCACTCTTTTGAAAATAGTTCGGTATTTAAAAAATGGCTCTGGAGGCCTTTGTTCATTCCGTTAGCAAATCCAGATTTTGCTTAACTGTGCCTCTATTTCTGTACTTACAGGTTGTTTCCAGTTTTTCTCTCTGACATGTAATGCTGCTATGGAGATTTCCTGTTAAAAGAGAACTTTGATTTTTCTTTAAGGATATTTTCTTTGGGGATTTATGTTCAAAAGAAGAATTACTAGGCTGAAAGGAATGTAGAGTGGCGGTATTTTTCTTTGCATTTTTGTAGGGCTCTTTTTCTAGGGCTGAAGTATGTTCGTTCTTTTCTTCATCCTCATTACCATTTAATTTTGTAATGTTTTTCGTTTTCCTGTTTCCCCTCAGGTGAACAGCATTCCTTTTTTATCCTGTGGCATTTTCCTGTGCTTGCCTTTATAAGTTAGGATCAATTTTAAGCATTTATTGCCAACCCCCTCATTTTACAGATAAGTAAATTGTAGCTCAGAGAGATTATAGGCTTTTCCTATGATTATACAGCTCTTTAGATGGTGAGCTACAGATCTGGAATTAGAACCCAGGTTCCCTGATTTCTAATCTAACTCTGACGATGGCGATGATGAAAGCCCATTGTGGCATAACACAGGGAAGGGTGGGAGCCGATGGGGACCAGCCTAAATTTGTCTTATGGCAAATTTATCTCAGAGCTGGTCTTCCTTACTCCCGCTTAACACCGTGACTTGTGGTTACTAGACATATTGAGAATTGGTGGCTATAAGGCACCCTCCATACTGAAAAATAACTTCCAATTATTGCTCACCATTAGTAGTTTGTGCATACCTGTTTACAGGCAGAAAAATTTAGGGCTTTGGAAAAGAATACTTAGCCCTTGATGCTTGGTTTACACTCCACTGAACCAGAAAAATCTCTTGCGGTAGCACATTACTTGAAAATAAAATGACTGCAATCATAAATTTTCATTTTGTCACTAGCAGTGTATCTGACACTATGAAATAACTACCGCACTGTGACAGTGCAGAGAGGATCTGGGCTGCTTTTAGTGTGGGTGTCAAGGGTGACTTTCCCGTGTGCTCTGCCTTGGTGGCCTGCGTGCTTCGACACTTCACTGAGCAAGCTCCTCCAACTCTGGTGCACATAAATGGCAACCTGCAATTACCAAGAATATTTTCAGTGATTCATTCATGCTCACCAACTCTGGGCAACACATGATGATTATTTTCAACTCGATGGAGTTTGATTTAGATTAGTTTACTTACTGATTAAGTCTTGTTGCCATTAACATGCTCAGAGGAAGCTGTTATCTTTGGAAAACAGTCCCGAAATATTTTTTATTAGGTTAGTAGGACTATACAACTGCACTCATTTTTTTAAATAGTATTTTTATGTGACATGTATCCTGAATTGGGAAGCTGTATATATTTTGGACAGGTCTGCTATGTTTGTGGCTTGTATTAACTTGTTATAGAATCCTGGGTTTAGTTCCATTTTGATAAATATTTTTAGATTATTGAATGTGTTTTAAAATATTTGAAAGGTAGGTTTATAAACATCTTATTTATAATGTTGGCCATCTGCTTGCACTTTACTGCTTTCCTATTGATTGTGGGAAAAGGTACTGAGTACGGAGATCATTGTCTTGGATATTGTTGGTCAGTTCTGAGGACTTATGAATGAAATGCAACCCCATAGATTCTTGGGGGTGGGAGCTTTATTAATACCTTGTGGCAGTTTTGTTTTTTAAAGAAGAATTGAATATATAGTATGATCAATATAAGAACTAAGAAATTTCATTCTTGTTTTTACTGTAAGCATATAGGCTTTATTTAATACTTAGATTTTTTTATATCCCTTTTGACACATATTTAGGTCTAGATTTCTTTTTTTAAAAAAAAAATTTATTTATTTACTTTTAGAGGCAGAGAAAGGGAGTGAGAGAGAGAAAGAGAAACACCAATGTGTGATTGCCTCTCATACACCCCGTACTGGGGACCTGGCCCACAACCCAGGCATGTGCCCTGACTGGGAATTGAACCGGTCGGTGACTCTTTGGTTCACAGGCTGTCACTCAGTCTCCTGAGCCACACCAGCCAGGGCTAGATTTCTTAATATAATGCTGCAAACTAAGATAAGTCAGTTCGAGTGGTCACTTTTTTTTAAGTCCTGTGGCAGTTATTCATAGCCTTCCATCATTTGAAGCAGTCCGGGTCTGCTCCGTCACAAACTAGCACCCAGATACGTGTTAAAGGTTACATAAGTCACAGTTCACATATGACAGCGTGTTAGCAAGCAGGCACCTGGATGGTTTGAAAATCTGTCTTTCTAAGATCACAGAGCCCCTTTCTCTCTTTTCACATTAAGCTCTCTAGTAAGCATCTAGTGAGGAGTAGAAAACACAATAATAACATTTACTGTATTAAGGCAGAAAGATACAGCAGTGAAGCAAAATGGAATGTGTGTTTGGCAGTTTGTGCAGGGTGGTCAGGGAAGGCTTCGCTGTGCAGGAGGTGTCTGAGCACGAGCTGATGTTGGAGATAGTTCAGGAGCTGTTCATATCTGGCAGAGGAGCGTTTGAAATGGAGCAGGCAGCAAGTGCAAGGGTCCTGAGGCAGACGTGTGTCTGGCTTATTGAAGGAGCAGCAAGGAGCCTGGTGTGACCAGAGTGGAGGGAGGAAGGGGTGGAACTGTAGGGAGTGAGATGAGGTGAGGTGACGACAGCGAAGGGCCGCGCTGTGCTGGCACCTTGTAGGACTTGGGTTGGACTATGAAGAGGTAAGAAGCTATTGGGAGCTTTCAGCAGAGGAAAGACATGGTTTGACTGATAAAATTGTATCATTCTGGCTATTGTGTTGATTAAAAAAGCCAAAAGGGACAAGAAGAGAGGAGGAGACCAGTTAGGAAGCTAGTGATCATCCAGGAGGGAAGACGGTGGCTGGGACTAAGGTGGTCGCAGTAGAGGTAGCAGAAGGGGTTGGATTCTGAATACTTTTTTAAAGTAATTTATTGAAGTGAAATTCATGTAACAAAATTAACCACTTTGAAGAGAACCATTCAGTAGAATTAAGTAAATAATAATATTTTGCAACCACCATTTCTATCTAGTTTCAAATCATTTTCATCACTTCCAAGTAAAACCTCTTATCCATTAAGTATTTTCTCCCAAGTCCTTCCCCGGCCCTGCAAACCCTTTTATGTTCCACTTTTTTACTTAGCATTTTAGAGGTTCATCACATTGCAACATGTATCGGTACTTCATTCCTTTTTATGGCTTAATAGTATTCCTCTGTGTGTGTGTGTGTGTGTGTGTGTTTACAGTTTGTAAGCTATTTTTTCATTAGTTGGAAAATTAGTTGATGGACATTTGGGATGTTTTCACCTTCTGATGGTTGCTAATAGTGCTGGTGTGAATGTGTATACATGTACTTTATTGAGTACCTGTTTTGGATTCTTTGGGGTACATACCTGGGAGTGGAATTGAGAGGTCACAGAGTAATTTTGTATTTAACTTTGTGAAGAACTGTCAAACTGGTTTCTACAATACTTGATCCATTTTACATTCCAACTGGCAATGTACAAGGGTTCCAATATTCCACATCCTCACTAAACCTTCTTATTTTTCATTTGTTTTGATTGTAGACATCCTACTGGGTGTGAAGTGGTACCTCTTTGTTGTTTTTATTTGCATTTACCTAACAATTAATGACATTGACTGTCCTGTCATGTGTATCGTTTGTACATCTTTGGAGAAGTGTCTATTCAGGTCCTTTGCCCATTTCTTTTTAGATTTTATTCATTTATTTTTAGAGAGAGGGGAACAGAGGGAGAGAGATATCAATGTGTGAGAGATACATGATCAGTTGCCTCTCGAATGCCCCCCACTGGGCACCTGGCCTGCAACCCAGGCATGTGCCCTGACTGGGAATTGAACCAGTGACCCTTTGGTTCACATACTGGCACTCAATCCAGTGAGCCACACCAGTCAGGGCACCTTGCCCATTTTTTAACTAAATTTTGTTGTTGTTGTTTTTGAGTTGTAAGAGTTCTTTATATATTCTAGATACTAGGCTTTTATCATATATATGATTTGCAAATATTTTCTCCATTCTCTAGGTTGTGTTTTCATTTCATAATGTCCTTTTATGCACAAGCATTTTTAACTTTGATGAATCTATTTTTTTCTCATTTTGCTTTTTTGGTGTCATATCTAAGAGTCCATGTGGTATGAGATAGAAGTTCAGCTTTATACTCTGTGGTTTGAAAACAGTGACAGGATTTGATGGATTGGATAGGTGGTGTGAAAAAAGAGGGGTCAAGGATGATTCTGTGATATTTTGTCTGAACACTGGGAATGACGTCAGTCCCTGCGATGGGGAGCATCCGGAACTTGGTTGCAGTCTGCAGAGATGAATATCAGAGATGCCGAGGAGACATTTAAATACGGGTTCTGGGTTCAGTGGAGTGGGCTGGGCTGCAGATGGACAAGCACTAAGCGTATAACTAACAAAGTCGTGACCCAGGATGAAATCACTGAGTAGCCCAGTGTGAGGAGGAGAAAACTGAAGACAGAAGAGAAATGGTCTCATAGTGAGCCTTGGAGCACTCCAGTGTTAGGAAATCAGGATCAAGAGGTGACTGAAGAATGAGAGAGAGTGACTAGGGAGGTAGGAGAAAAGTCAGTGGGGTGTGGTGTCTTGGAAGGCAAGTGAGGGAGCGTTTCAAAAGAAGGGAGTGATCATCTGTGCCAAATCCTATTGAAGGGTCAGCTCAGATGAGGACTGAGAATTCACCATTGATTTTGCGCCATGGAGGTAACTGGTGTCTTTGATTTGGCTTTATTCAACCATCAGGTGGAGGAGGGAAGCCAGATACAGGTTGAGGTTTTTGTTTTTCAAAGGAAGAAGAGAAATTGAGTGGTAGTTGGCAAGGAAAGTGGGGTCAACCAAGAACGTTTTTTAAAGATGAGAGTAACAAGTTCGCATGATGATGGCAAAGAATCCCGTAGGCAGGGGAATTGCAATGGTGCGGAAGAGAGGGGTAATTGCTAGGACAATAGCCTGGAGTAGACTAGAGAAATGAGTTCAAGTGAGACTCAGAAGTCTGTTCTTACGGCGAGCTCCAGAGATGTTTTTATGTACCTGAATTTGAGAACCACTCTTAACACATTTTTTGTTCAGTCACTCCTAAAATGGTTTAAAATCCTTCATTTCAGCTTGATGATTTGATGTCAGCAGAAGCTTTGCTCAACAGGAATGGCAGGCAGGATAAAAATGAAGTCCTCGTGGCATTCGATGATGTAAACAGTGTTTTCATTGCTGTAGCATCCTTGACAGATGGTTATCCAGCCACTGCCGCTCTCTCCCAGCAAACGCGGAGGATATCACTCCCTTACAAAGTCTGCTCCGTCTTTGGAGAGCCCTAACTGTTAAAAAGTGGTTTCTTAAAAAGTTTAACTGAAGCATATGTTCCGAAAATTTTTACCCACTGGTGCCTGTTTCATCTTTTGGCACCTCACAGAGCAAGTACATTCTTTTATGTTCTGAGGTCATTTATTTTATCATTTCACGTGCCAGGTGTTTTCCAGGAACGGGGCAATGGTGGACACCAAGACGGGCAACAGGCCTGTAGTAGGAACTTCTATTGAAGAGATCTTCAAATACCTGAACATAATCACCTTGGCTCCTTAAATCTTTTCTGCTGCAGGCTAAACATCAAACAGTTTCTTTACTGGAGCTTGAGCATTCTGGCTTCCTTTTGCCTTTCAAAGAGAGGAAACTGAGGTTCCCTCCACAACTGAGCCCTGCTGCCTGTGTCCTGTGCGTGCTGCGGAGGCCATCTGCTCGCCTTCCATGTGGACGCAGTGCTCCTGGGCCAGCCCAGAGTGCATGGGCATGTGTCCTGCGGCCTCATTCTGTTGGCCCCTGTTTAAGGTTGTGGTTAACTAAAACTCGTGGGTGTTTTCCAGATGAACTGCTAACCATCGTGCACTTGTAAAATTGATTTTTGTACTCACATGTTAGACCTGTGAGTTGATTTTTTCCCCTGAAAGGTCATAGCTTCAATACCATCAAGAGACCCCACTGGCAACCCACAGACACAGTAGTCCCAGGAATCGATGCCAACACTTATTTTAAATCCTCATTTGAACAAAGGGGTATTTGGTAACATCTAAAAGTTTGACATAGCTGTCAAATTGATGGAGTAAACTACTGCAGCTATGGGAAGGTATACATAACGGGGGATTTAGATCATCCTCATTGGTAGTTTCACATTGTTGCTGAAAAATGAATTTCGTTGCACAAAAAATAAAAATGATCTGTTTTCAAGAATGCACATATCTTATTAAAGCACACCTCTAAGCTGTTTCAGAGTCTCTGTTTCATCTCGAGAACTTTTATGTCAATAGATGGTTGTCCCCTAAGCTGGCAGAACATAGAACAAAGAAGAATCCTTTCTGCTGTGTGGAGATCTGAGCTCTTTTTTTTTTTTTCTTTTTCTTTCAGTAACTGTGTTTTTGAACTGTGTTTCTGCAAGTGTCTAAAGTTTGCCTCTTTAATTGTTCTTGTTGAATCTTGTATGGATCAGTCTGGCTGGGATTAGCTCACTTGTAAGTGAGATGTCACTGGCACCTCGATCTATTATTTTTCCTTGTTCAGTGTGGACTGAGCTTTTCTTACAGATGCTTTTCTTTGCTGCTGTTTTGAAAAAAAATGTACTTGTATGTTTTTTATAAATGGAATTGTCTTTGACGCCAGTATCTGTATTCTCTGTTGTGTCGAGACTGTAACTGAGCATGCCAAGTGTTTTTGAAGACCTATGTCCTGACACCAGGACATGCCTCCCCTGTGCTGCGTGCCAGGAGCCAGTTATTCTCTGTGACAATGCACCATTTCTCCGTGTTTAAAGCTTCTAGTGCGAGGAAACGAATTCACGGATTTTCATTGTACTGCCTCTTAAATTGGCTGTTAGGTAGTCTACACTAGATGCTTTTATTATTTTCAGTTTAACTTTTGTTCCTAGTGTCTGGATTAAAAAGTACAGGAAATGACTCTTCCAAAGTCCTCTGGTTTTAACCTTCTTTTATGTAAACCATTATCACTGGTTTTCAGATTTTAGGGTGCCTGACACTTACTTTGGAGTGAGCTTTTTAAAATGCAGATTCCTGGGGCCCATCCCAGATTTTAAGGGCTGGATCCTAAGAATATGTATTTTTACAAGGGAACTCCATGTGGTTCTAATAAAGGTGGTCTTCCACCAAACTAACCTAGTTGGCCTTTGTATGCATTTTCATGACAGAAACATAAGTCAAATTTGTTACAGTCCCTCTATAGGGGAATTCCCTCTGATAGGGTTAGGTAGTCAAACCCTATTAGTCCAGATACATTTTTGGAGGTGTACTTTGGAGGTGGTATATTACCTCTTCTTTCTTGTATTTTTATATGGAAACTTACCTCTGTCTTTAGAAAGGTGTTACAGCATCCAACATAGATATTGATGAACATTTTGTTAATGATTGATCAGAACATATACCTGCATACACTCTAAACATGTTTGTTTGTTTCTAAACATCTGAATATTCATTTCACCAGATGCTCAAGTAAGGAGACTAGTGAGCTCTAATGTAAGTACTAATAAATTGAGATTAAGAGTCTTCATTTACCTGCTAGGACAAAAAACAAACAAAAAAAAAGAATGGTTACAGCAAAGAAAACGGCTCATCAGTTTCACTTTGAGTTAATTCCCAGGGCTGAAAGCTCCTCCTTCCTGACCTCTTCATTTACTTTCTGATGGCGTGTGTGGTCTAACCACGGGCCGGTCTGTCAGAGCGGGAGCACCTGACACCCACTGTGTCTGACTTTCCTCTGAAATCCGCTGGCCTTCCTGATGCCCCCTTTCATCCTGGCTCTTGACTTTATTTCAGTTGTTGAATTACATTTTTAAGTCCTACAAATACGGGCCAGTTCATTATTACTTTGTCTTTCATTTCAGAAGTTCACCTTTAAGTGTTCTCAGATTAGCAGGTATTACGAATTTAATAAAGTGTTGATATGGAAATTCTCAGAGCCTGAGGAGTATTGGTGTTCTGTACCTTCATTCAACAAATAGTTGTTCTCTGTCGTATGTATAGAAGTCACTGTGCATTGCCTTGGAAAATGCCATTGCCCAGCTAACACTGATGAGCTGTGGAAGTGGGGGAAGTGGTCATAATTTGTGGTAATTGTTTAAATTATAGAAATTTCTTTGTAGAATTTCTGGGTGGTTTTGAAGGCCAAAAGTAATGGTCCACCTTAATGAACTGATCAGAGAAAAGTCTCAACAGGACTGTTCTCCTAATTTCTTTGTGAAATTAAATCCCATAGACTTTTACATTATGCATATATGTACAATATTTATTTATTCCTTCAGTCACAGATCTGCTGTGGCATCTTTTGTTGGCTCGTCTATTCTGTTGCTGCAGAAGACATTTATTAAAGCATCTTGTTGCATTTATATTCTAGGAAAATGATCCCTTATGAAGTAATCGCATATTAACTGCTCAAATTCATAAAGCCAGAGCGTGGTATTGTCACCCCACTAATGATTAACAAATTAGTAGATAACATGAATTCTCAACCCGTGTTAGTGCCTCATTCTCAGAGGTCTAGTAGCTTAACTCATCCCAAATAATAATTTATTATTTTTCAGGCAGCCATTTCAATAAACTAGGCAATTAGGAACAGATTCATCTTGTGTGTGGGTGATTATTGATATGTCTGGTACCCATAATGTGGGCATTTCAGCACTGCTACATGGAGATGTGTAAGAAATGACTTACCTTCGGCATTCAGCTCACTTATGTATTAATGTATTATGTTTGCATATCATTTTATACTTCTTGAGCAGTTTCATAAATTTTATTTTAGCCGCCCCACACTCTGAGGTAGGATGCTGGGGTCTTTCTGTTTTCACATAATGAAACTTGAGTTCCCAGAGGTGGAATGACTCACAGAGAATCAGAAGATGAGCAAGTAGCTGAATGTGGTCTCAACACTGTCTTCTGATTTCTGCCCGTTGTATGGAGTTGCTTCTCTGGGCTTTTAAAATCCATTTTGCCAGTCAAAATGCACATTTATTTTCCCATCCCCTCCAGGAATGATCATAAACTTTGCTCTGTTTCCTTAAAATGTTAATGAGTCCACCCAGAATTTTTCTCAGATGTTTGGAACTGTTGTTCCACCTTTTTGAGCTGTGATAGGTTCTCAGAAATGTTTAGTTCTCTTTTACTTGTTGTCTTGGAGGAGAGGTAATTTGTATCGTCACCATCTACCCAGCATACTTTCAGCCACGAACGTCTTCTACTTAAGAAATATAAATTAATTTCTATAGAAGATGATAGAAGACAAGTGTAGCCCTCAAAACCGTCTAGGTTTTGCCAGAGACAGTGGCCAGCAGTTCACTGGGCACCGATGTAGGGATGGATCCTCTTGTTTGCCCCAGGATACTAGTTGTTCGGGGAAGATCTAACACATCAGAGCACTGGAGAGCCACCGGAGACCTCACACAAACTGGAGATTTCATGGATTGACAATGGTAATACATTTTTCTTACTTATCAAGTGACTTGCATGTGCCATGTTCTTAATAGGAATTATATTTAGTCTTTACAATGACCCAGCAAAAGTACTAATCCTGTGTTACAGAAAGGAGATTCAGACATAAACAGTTTTCAAGTGATTTATTCAAAACATACTATTAGTGACCAGTGGCCTCAGGACTTCAACCAAGGTCTGCAGGACGTCCACTCCAGTGCTGTTTCTAATAGCTGTGAGGTCTCCATAGGATGTACCTGAATATTCAGGTAAATGAGGGACTTGATCCAGCAATGACCAGTTACTGGAGAAGGCACTTTGGAGAATGGCAGTTTGGATAGATAAGGAGGAAAAGTAGATAAGGAGTATGTATGTGTGAGAGAGAGAGGGATCAGATTGATATGGGAGGAAGATTTTTGTTAGCAAATACTCCCCAAAAATGTAGACTGGTGGGCCAAAATCTTGATCCTCAAATGGCACAGTGAGGGATTCAGTTGGCTGATAAGGTGGGAATCATCTTGAGCTAAGAAGGAAAATCAGGAATTATGGATTCTGGAAAGGACGGTATGAATGACGCTGACTTTAAAGGTTCTAAACAGTAGGTGAATAATATTTTGTGTAAATCAGTTGTGTAGTGGACATCATGGTGGCCTCCCCTGAGATTCCTCCCTCAACTACTAGTTGGGTACCTACTGCTGGCCACCCCAGGGCAGTCCGTAGCTTTAGGAGAGGTGTGGTCCACCTCTGGTTGTAGGAAAGAAGTACTGTGGCCCTATTCCTGTGACTCTCTGGACCAGTGAGGTCAATGTCAGGGAAACAGAGTTCTCTCTCAAACCTGTCTATGTGTTTTGCACCTCACTCCCCCAGCCATGCCCCCCTCCACTCCTGCCCTTCCCCTCCATGGTTTATTCCTCTTCCTCAGTGGGAATAAAAAAGCAAATGTGCTCCAGGGTTCTTGTCAGTCATCCACTTTCGGCAACATGGAGAGTGGAGAGAAACCTGACCCCCGATGAAATTACTAAATGGCCGAATATATAAAATCCTGAGCTTTTCCTATCCCTGGGCTTCCAGTCGTGTTAACCGATAAGCCCCATCCTTTGCATAAAGTTGTATAAGGTGAGTGTCCTGTTTCGGGCGGTGGTTGAATCCTAACTGATACTGGGTCTTGCAGAAGGTCTCAGTGAGGATGGGAGCATAGACTTCATAATCTCGGGGGAATGAGACTCTGCTTTATATGATTATGTCCAGAAAGGGAAAGCATCAAGGTAGAGAGATGGAAGTGTTGCTTCGATCGTGGGTCTGTGCTTTCCTGCTCTGGTCCCAAGGTGGTGGTCAGGTGTACGAGGTAGGGACTGGGTCAGTTGTTCACCCAGTACCCCCTGGCACAGTGCCTGGCAGATCCAGCCATTAACACTAGCTGGTAGATTAAGTGAATGAATGAGCATGAACAAAAGTTTGCAGATTTACTGGGAAATGAGGTCACAGAGAATATCGTCTATTGCCAGCAATAGTATGGAAATTTAAAAGGATGAGGTAGTAATTGGGAAAGATGGAAATGGGATGCTAGCTTGTGAAATTGGTAGAAAGTATTTGGGTAAAAAGAAAATTTAACTAAGCTCTAGGGTTACACTATTTCAGGCCACCGAAAAGAAAGAAAGAAAGAAAAAGAAAAACTGCTTTGGGAACATTTTTTTTCTCTAGTTTATACTTATTATTTTTCTTCTCTTTAAATGGACCATTTTTTCTCCTAAATGTCTTTCAAAATATTTTGATTCTCTTACAAGGCTATATTGTAAGATAGAGAGTAGAGGAAGAAAAATTAAGGGCTTTTTCTAGGTCAGATCTTAATAGAAAATCACCGTGGCAGTGATTGATGTGCTATGTGGAGATTCTATTAAAGTGTTCCTGTAACTCGTCTAGATGTGAAGTAAGGCGGTATCATTAAAACCCCGCATGTGCTTGTGTAGGGGCTTTGCTAGGATGATCTTCACATTCGTGGCTTCTTTTTCTGCAGAATAGCGATGCAAATACTATTCAGAATGTTAGGTTTTTAAAAGTTGACAGGAAATTCACTGTCTAGGAATGTTTTTCTTTGTTTCTGTCTTAGTCCATTTTGGCTGCTACAACAGAATATCAGAGACTGGATTACTTATAAAAACTAGAAATTTAGTTTTCACTGTTCTGTAGGCTGGAAAGCCAAGATCAAGACCTCAAGACCAGGGCTTATTTGGTGAGGACTTGCTTCTTGGTACAGAGACAACAGCCTTCTCACTGTGCCCTCACAGGGCAGAAGGGGCAAGGGAGCTCACTGCCCTTTTTTTAAAAAATAAGGATCCTGATTCGATCATGGGGACTCTACCTTCATGACCCTATAACTTAAAAGGCTTTCCTTCCAAATACCATCCTATGAGGGAATAGGTTTCAACATATGAATTTTGCTGAGCGACAAATATTGCGTAGAGCAGTTCCTAGAAGAAAAAATATTTAGTGTTTTTGAACAAAATTATGGGGTATTTTGTAAGTGTAGATTTGTGAGTAGGTCAAAAGAAACTTAAAAGGAAAATATCACTTTCAAATACTGTGGGACTAAGAATGTCTTATTTGAGTTTTTGTGTATAGATCATTCTATCAACAAATTATATGGTATTTATTGATCCAAAATGACCTTTGCTTTCTCAGATTTTTTAAAACAATTTTTGGTTATATATCTGGTTAGCTAAGAAAATGTTTTTTTTTTTTTAATAAAGATTGCATTATGTAGAGGAGTGTGTGTGCTCATAAATGTGTCTGATTCTAAATTTTTAATTAACTCTTGAAGGGAACTCATCAAAATTTGGGATTACGGAAGTCTCAGCCTCCCATGGAAATGTAATTCTCTTACTACTCTAGACCGCACTGTAGGAGGGACTGTTGCCCTCACCGCTGACCTCTACTTTGGAAAGTCTTGGCAGCAGTACAGCTCCCTGCGCCCCATAGGAGGTAACACAATTCTAGATTTCAGTCGCTGCGGCTGGAGCCAGAATCCTCCCCCCCCAGGGCTCCCCAGAGGGGCTTACTCAGATGCGCTGCTCACACCTTCATGCTCCCTCTTTTCTCATGGCTCGTGTCAATTAACTCTGCCTTCTAGACTCCAGGTAGCGTTGGTGTGATGGCTGCGCAGGTGTCCAGTTTGGGATGAGGGTATACCCATGTCTTCGAGGGCAGTAGCTTTCAAATTATTATGACTGGAAACATTATTAGAAATACAGTTTACATCATGATCCTGTATTTTCATATGTGAGTGTGTGTATGTATGTGTATATATGTATACACACACACATATATGACGTACATATTTCACAAGACAGTACACTTACTTTGACAGTGATGTACTCCATTTCCCATTCCATTTTATACTAAAAATCTGTTATTTGCACTTTGAAATGCAGTGCATCTGCCCTACTTTCTAGAGTAGAGTGAGCACTCGGCCCCGGAGTCTCCAGGTGTGTTTCTGCCTGTTCCCTGCAGAAGTGGACTCCGATGGCCGGCCATGACGTACCCACGCCCGTGGTCACTCTGTCAGTGTTAGTGCAATTCCAAAATGACCATATGCTTCTAATATTTCTTTATGGAACCCTCTGTATTAGGTATGAATTTTTTTTTAAGATTTTTATTTATTTATTTTCAGAGAGAGGAGAAGGGAGGGAGAAAGAACAATGTATGGTTGCCTTTCACATGGCCCTCACCGGGGACCTGGCCCGTAACCCAGGCATGTGCCCCAACTGGGAATTGAACCGGGACCCTCTGGTTCCCAGCCCGCGCTCAATCCACTGAGCTACACCAGCCGGGCTAGGTATGAATTTTTTTAAGGAATTAGCTCCTGTATACCTCACAGTCCTATGTTAGCTATGAGCACTATGATGTTCTATTTTATAAATTAAAAGAGATATTCATTATTCTGCCCAAGAAGTAGAAGAGCAAGGACACTATGCTTAATGCTGCATTGTTCGAAAACTTCTGCTTTTTGACTTACTAATGCTTTTCTCAGGCAGTTCTAGATGTCCTAAAATGAGTAATAAGAAAGGTGTATAAATTATGATTACTGGCATATAGAGTCATCATTCACTTTTTATAAGTTAATGATTTGTATTTTTAAGTTGTGTTCAGAACTATAGTCTAACAGATATCTGCAAGTCATAAGCTGTATTTCCATTAAGAAAATAAAGTTTTGATGTTTTACCTTAGGTTTATGTTAACCAAAGGCATCCAGAGGCTAACTTCTTTCAAACATTTATTGATAATTACCATAATCGAAGTATACCTGCTTTAGTTGTAGATAGGTTTTTATATGCAGATAATAATGTTCTTTATGAGTTTAAAATTTTGTAACTGTGATTTAAAAATATTAAGTTAATGGAAGTAATTTTTCAGAGAAAGACAACAGCATTAGAAATCTGTCAGCTTTGGACTCAAGATGTTCTGAAAGGCAAATTACAATTTTTGGTAGAGTAGCTGTTAAGCAGATCATACAGTGGTCATTCTAAGGGACAAAAGTCACATGATGCATGCTGCCTAATTGCTTTGAGTGAATTAGGATACATCTGATACATACATACACACACATGTAGACACATATGTGTGTGTGTATCCTTTGTTATCAGAGATCGTGGGTATGACCTGTCCATTGTTGGTTGCATTGGAAACTAGCGTATGACTTTACTTTCAGATATAAGCAAAACAACAGTTTACATAGGCTTTGGTTTGTACCACCGGTGGATCTGCCAGAACCCAATAAATAGTGTGTATTGAACGTTGGCAAAGCTCATTTGATTTATTATGCTTTTCTTCTTTCTGTAGGAGTTAGCCTCATTAATAATGGGGTTAATGCTACATCCAGCACTTATTTAGCTGATTAATCCGTGAATGCCACTGAAGCATATTAAAGGAAAACTTTGAATATTACAGCTTAGCAGTCGAGCTTTTTTGCAGGGGAGTCAAATATATGAGAAATAAATACACATACATCTGATATTTGAGGTACACACTTACATTGTTCACAGAGTTTTTGATGCATAACCTATGAAATTACATAAATGATATGATTATAAGACTTAGTTGCAATTTTAAAAGATTTTCAGAACCTAATTAGATATTCTGATGTTGCCTATTAATTCATTTTAACTTCATATTCAATTCAGAAAAAAACAAAAGCCAACACAGAATTTTATGATAAAATTTTAAAGCAAATCCAGAGTGTAGTAATAGGTTACCATCAACTCCATTTAGTTGTTAGTGGCATACTGACCAGAATTTTTTACTATTTCCTTTAGTTGCATGTCCTGGGAATGTTCAGGGTATCTCAGAATAGCAGCCAACTCGTCATGGATCATTTCTTTATCCTTCTATTTGTTATCTAAAAATCTTTGGCATTGAGCTTTTTTTTAGGGTTACAAGTTAATAGGTAACCATTTAGCATTGCAAAATATTTGGTGACCATCATCCTTGGCCAGCATTCCCTGTGCACTTTGATGTCTAAGCACAGAGAGCTTCACAGTAGGTTAACCTTAAATTAGCAGAGTTCATATGTAAATATAAAATGAAAAAGAAAATTTGCACATTTTTGTTCTTTTATGAATGTTCTAATTGTATTTGTACTGAAATAGCCTTAGGGCAATACTAGGGCAACTCTACCTCCAACTCTAATAAACCCTGCATTTTTCTGACTTAATTGTATTGTATATGTGTGTGTATACATATATGTATATATGTGTGTGCATGTAAAATATGTGTGAGTATATATATGTCCTATGTGTGTTATATATATATGAGAAACAGTTTTTTGGCATGACTTAAATTGCTATATTGTAATCAGTCTTGGTGCTCTGTGACTAGATTATTTTCCTTACTAAAGTGCGGAATGATGATTATTTTAACAATGCTAAATAAAACCTTCACTGTATTTTGAATAGATAAATTGGTTTGACCATTGCTCACTATGAAGAAAGTATTTTCTCTGGGCCTCGGGGCCTTGTGCTGATGGCTGCTTCCCAAATTTTGATAGAACTAGAATAACCTGTCACTATGGCTACCAGAATTTAAATTTACTGTTATTAGAGGGAAGCTTATGAATTCCCAAGCCACTCAGAAGTTGAATCCATCAACTAAATCCATAACTGCTCCCATAGGAGCTGGGGAAGAAGCCCTGTAGATTTTAGTATTATTCTCCCATGTCAGGTTAGTGGATTGGATAACTTGACAGTCACTTTTTTCTTTAAAAACGAAGATGATTTAATATGTAAAGCAATGCTGATCTTTTTGTTTTTCTTTATAGTGCAATTTCTCTCCAAGCTATTGTCTATAGTGCTGCTGAAATTCTTTATACAAGGCAGATAATGTGTTTCTTCTGCATAAGAACTCACCATGGACCTTTTAGGGCCTAAAAGTGCCTTAAGGAGAAAGTCTAGCTGCCTGGCCTGGCCTGTAAGGTCTCCGATTTGGCCCTGGGTGTGTCCCTGCGGTTTCTTTGCCCCGTCACCCTTGTGTACCTCCTGGACCCTAGTCATATGGAACTGTTATTGATGGGTGCTGACTGTGCCATTGGGTCACATTGCCATCTCCTTGCCTGTACTGATACGGGTCTCTAGGACCTCCTGGTTCCCTCTGTCTACCTTTCAGTTCTGAGAAGTTGTTTTTCCACACTAGTCTGGCAATTCTTCCAGGATGGCCTGTGTCTTATTTACATCTGTCCTTTAGGTCAAGCACAGCACACTCAATAATGTTTAAAATCAAAGATGAAGATCACTTACTCGTTCTCTTTATTTAAGAGATTGGACCATTGGAGAGATTTGCCGAGTGTTAAGATTTTTTCCCAGATAAGTTATTTGTAGATGAGAGATTAGAAACCTTTGACTATATTTTGTGTTTATAGGAGTGTACCAACTGTGCTTGAGTTCCAGATACTAGGTTAGGAGCTATAAATATGTTAGTTAGCTTTATTATCATAACAACTAGTTAGGGGAGATTTTTATATACATTTTAAAGGAACTGAGTGAAGAGATTCAGAAAAGATAGGGGGAGTTTGCACAAAGATAGTATATAGAAAATTACATATTTTTATAGGCTACATGACACCTTTCTAAGACTAGATTATATAGACTGTACTATAGTATAAAGAAATGGTCCATCTTGATTTTTTAAAGGTTTTACTATATAGTCATATTACCTCCCCCTGTTGTTCTGTTTACATGTTATATTATGTGTATTTGTGGACAATTTATAATAGAGCAATAATGGATATCTAAGTCCATTTTTCTCAGGATGATGGTAGTCTTCAAAATAAAAATATTTGTTCTGTTTTTATAACACGAATATGGATCTTTTCTTAGAATAACAATAGATGACCGTTACAATCTCATTTTTATGGAGCGTTTTCCTGCATCTGAGCAGTCCAAAGTGTTAGACAATGCAGTTGACCATAGACTCCAACTCCTTACCTGTAAAAATACTATACTTTAGGTAAGTTTTCCTGTTCTTCAACTGCCACACATTTTCAATTTATAATTAAGGAAAATGATGAAAACATCTTGAATATTTTCTACATCCCCAAGTGGTAAATGCAAAATGTATATATTTTATAATGAGAAGTGAGAGCTATAGGTCACAAATCAAACTTGAGATCTAACCACTTTAGTTTCCTTCAGACACTGAGGATAAAAATGGTCCCTATCTTGCATGCCAGGTAGGATGAGTATATGAGTTAGTATCTATAAAGTGTTTAGAACAAAATCCAGCCAATAGTAAGAGCTAAATAAATGTTCATTATGATGATTGACGATTTTTTTCTTTACAGCTTTGCTTTTAACATGAAGTGTTTTCAGAAATCAAGTTAATTCATATTTAATATTTACATTTAATAAATTAATAGGATCGATAAGACCATTCTTAGAAAACAAGTTCTGGGGTTAGTGTCTCATTCCTTTTCCTCCCCGATATATTTTCACTAATCCTGGTCCTCTTTTTAAGAAGAAAAATTAATGAATAAAATGTGCTGTTTGAATCTTACTCTTTTCCACTCCTCTCTTCCTTGGATTCACTGCTGGCAGATCCTAGTTTTTGCAGTCAGTGTATCAATAGATCAATGCGTCAATAGAGTGGCGGCAGCTCCTTTTTCATCCTAGCAGGTACTTTGTAACTATTGGTTAAATGAATCAATGATTATACAGGAATGTGCTGGGTTTCTAGCTTCTTGACCTTCAGAGAAAGGAACTGAAAGAGTTTCCTCCTACTTCATGTACTGAAACATAAATATTAAAGTAGAAGTCTCTCCCTCTTCACTCTCTGAACAAAAAGTCCTTAATATCTGTGTCACAGCTGTGGCATTTGCCTGAATAAAGTAGACATAAAGATACTAGAATTTAAATCCCAGGTAACTTTTAAAATAACTCCTATTTGTATCTAATACCGCTCTAAAATAATTATCTTAAAATGCCAGAACCAGCCCAGTGAGCGGCAGTGTGTGCTCTGCAGTGCCAGCATTGGAGGACGCAGCTGCCTGCCTGAGACGCTGCTCTGCAGAACCTGCTCGGTGATGAAACCGAGATTCGGACTGCAGTCAAGTTTGAATGCAGTCCCTGGGTGGGATTTCACACCCCGACCCCAAACTACACGCAGCCAATTACTTTACATCTTTAAATGAGTTGTACTTTAATCATTATTAGTCTGCGAAGTTGAAAGACAAGAAATATTGGAGAGATTAATGTGGTGACTTAATGCTAAATTATTGCCTTCTCTATTGCATACTGCAATATGGAGAAGTAATGGTAGAGTAATATTGAGTAAATATGACAGCACATCAGAGCACTTAACCCTTTTGATTTGGAAGAAAAGGTGGAACGGCTTTTTGGAACTCTGCCCTTGGCTGATAGTTAGGATAACAACTAGTTTTCCCTTTTACTTATTTTGAAGTCGAGAAGTCTTTGTAAGTGTAAACATGGGCACTGACAAAGTTTGGTGACACAGGCTTAGTTTGTGTTCCGAAAACCAGGATCAAGGGGTAGTGTCTCTTTTTTTCTGGGATTAAAGCCTGTTGTAAATTTTGGTAGCAATATTTTATTGCAACAGGATCAGTTCACAGCATATTCAGGCGTAGTTTGAATGAAAATTGAGTTTGACTAAAGAAAAGTATGTCCTTCTAAATGAAAATGAGCAGATGTACAAAATGAACTTTAAAATTAATCTTGGATTTACCCCTTCCTGCATGCATCATTTCACAGTAATATTGAAAGTGACAAGGTGGGTAGGGGGAGGCTGCTGCATATTTAGTTTAAAAAAAATCACTACAGACCTTTTTCGGGGCTTCAAAGTAACAACTATTAAGGAGGTGAAATTGCTTTTCTGCTTAGAAATATGCAAAGAAAATATTCCTCTTTTAAAAATCATTTTACCTTTAACTTCTTATTACATCATTTTAAAAACTGTGAATTCTTTGAATTCAACACAAGGTTTATCTCCCTGCCAGTTCTCTCACTGAATGCTGTCTATTATTTTAATCATGTTAATCTACCACTTAGTGTAAAACGCTGCTCTGTGGCTGCGGGAGAACAAAAGTGCTTTCTGTTCTCCCTTCTTCAGCGCACAGGCCTTCACATCGTGCCTCGTCCTGCAACAGCTAAGGGTTCAGTACAAGCCGATCAATACCGTCAGAACCCTTTATTTAGTGAGATCAATGCAATGTAATGAAGTCTGTGTTCCAATTCCCTTCCAAGCATCACTGCCGGGCTAGGAAGGAGTCTCCCCGCCACCCCCTCTGTTCGAAGCTCAATCAAAATTATGTTTGAGGTTTTTTCTTATTACGCAGGATGGAGCAATTCTTTTGAGCCCTCTTTAAACATGCTCCACAAAACTCACTCCCCAGCACATTCCAAAGACATGTCCTCTGAAATAATGAAGGAGAAGAGAGAAATCATGAGTTAAGAAAGAAAATTGAGTATCAGCAAAATACTGCTGCTTCAGTTAAAATCTATGACTTAGTCACATGAGTGCTGATAAATCGTTTTGAATAAAGTGTTTTGTTTTATGGAAATAGGCCCACAGGTTAGCAGCATGCTTGTGAAAAGCATATGGTATCATAGCATCAGAGAGGTGATCTGTCAATTAAGTGGTACAGATTCATTTATATGCAGCATGAATAAAACAAATTGGAATCTATTGTACTTCCCTTCTGAGTTATGCTTTGCTTAGGATTTGCTCTTAGTGAGACTTTAAACAGCTTTCATCTTAACTTTAAAAATATTTGTATAATTTGGAAGAGTGTTTTGGAGTGTTTGGGATATCAGTTTGCTAACACTTTCATCAAGATAGGCAGACCTGAGGCCTGAAACTTGATCTATTATATGAAGTGCTAAAACTCAATTTGTCACCTCATTGGCTACTGTATTTTAATGTATTTTTTATAAGCTTTCATCACGACCTAACAATGTCCTAAGATTGTTTGAGCTGGAAAAGTCTATTTCAATCAAGGATATCCTATTTATTAGAACTTACTTGTTTTTAATATAAGACAGTTAATTGGGGCCCATTGGAAAATTTCTATTTTCTAGTTTCTGTTTTACTTGGTGTTGTAAGACAATGTTTATATTCTTAGGCAAGGCTGAATTGAAGCACATGACTGTGGGCTGAAAGAGTTTCTATTAAGAAAGTTTGGAGAAATCACCTTATAGGGTGTTGATTTAAAACAGTTTATTTCTCAAGCCCTGGCTGGTGTAGCTCAGTGGATTGAGCACAGGCTGCGAACCAAAGGGTCACAGGTTCGATTCCCAGTCAGGGCACATGCCTGGGTTGTGGGCCAGGTCCCCAGTAGGATCACATGAGAGGCAACCACACATTGATGTTTCTCTCTCTCTCCCTCCCGTCCCCTCTCTAAAAATAAATAAATAAATAAATCTTTAAAAAAAAAGTTTATTTCTCAGTGTTATATAATGAGAAATCTTAATACTAACAATTTTTAGGTAACCATATTTTGCAAGATGGAGGACTAGCATTCTAGACTTGGAAGGCGTTTTGCAGATGGTCTAGGCCCTCTTCTTCCATTGAGCCCGTTAATGAAAAACAATAACAACAACAAAAAAACCAGCTTAGCTAGCTTAATTTATGTTGAGTTTGCTAATAGAGTAAAATGAGATTGTTAAAACAATCACAATAATAAGAGTCAATATAAAGATGAGTAGGAAATAAAAAAAAAATGCTTGGCGAAAAAGCAGCAATTTTGAGCACCTCGTGTGTACAAACGCTGTGACAAATTTGAATAGAGGTAGTTTTGTTTTCTGTCAGATGTTCACAACATAGAGTTGTTGAGCCCAGATAACATAGTAGAAGTATTAGGGGGTTCTCGAAGGAGTGATTTTTTTATGTCTGTGGTGGAGGTTGGGAAAAGTTTCTGGGAGACATGGCATTTGAGCTTGGCATTAAAATATAAGCATGAAGTAGATGAACCAACTGGGATTTTCTGCTGAGTGTTACTCGGGTATCTGGTCCCAGGAGTAGAAGGGAGCCTGAGACTTTCAAGATGTAAGTATAGCCCAGACTGGTGTGGCTCAGTTGATTCCGCATAGTCCAGCAAAGCAAAAGGTCACTGGTTCAGTTCCCGCTCAGGGCACATTCCTCGGTTGTGGGTTTGGTTCCTGGTGGGGGCTTGTACCAGAGGCTGATGATGGATGTTTCTCTGTCACATTGATGTTTCTCTCCCTGTCTTTCTCCCTCCCTTCCCCTCTCTCTGAAAATAAATAAAATCTTTCAAAAAATGTTGAGGTGAAAGTATAAATAACTAGGAGATTGCTGGTACCATTAACTGAAATAATCCCCAAAACCAAATTTCAAGAATGGGAGGGAAGACATCTTCCTTTTTTAAAACCTTAGTTTTTGTTTTGCTGAGTGAAGTGTGTACGGTCCCTGCACACTCTCAGCTGTACGCTTTTGCACATCACTCTGACCCTTCTACCTCATCCTTCCAGCTCTGCCCAGCTAACTTTGCTCCTTGTGATTTTTTTTACAAAACCCAGATCAAGTGTCTGGCTTTGTGCGCAGCCACTGGGATACGTGCTCTCCTGCCCCCAGTTAAACCTTTGGTGGTTTAGCACACTAATGAGTGTGGTTTCATTTTGTGGCACTACAGTGACCTTGTTTTTCTCGGTAACTCTAATCCCAGCACACAGTTAATACTCAGTAGATTCCTGTTGGATTAATGAGAGAGGGTCAAGAATGTTGATTGTTGTGAAGATAACCAAGGGGAGAACATAACCAGCGTGACTTGGGCCTAGATTTGGGAAAAAGGTTTGGGACTCCCACACGTTAGAATTGGTGCTTGGGAGCCAGAATCTAGAGAAGAGAAAAAGTGCTGAGGACTGAACTGTGGGACCCCTGATGTGGAGCTGAAGGAGGTTAGAGGGGAAATCGGCACAACATAAGCTAAGGACAAAGAAAATCCCCAGAGTGAAGGAATGACCAAGGAGTTAAAATACTGCAGGGAGGCCAAGAAAAATGAGACATAATGAAAAGGTTGCCTTCAGCGAATGGGCAGTCTCTGAGGCCCCTGGGACCGGTTTAAATAGAGTGGTTAAGATGAAAATATGTGTTTCTTTAAGAAAACATTCACATGTTTTCACATGTCATTTGTAATGATGTGCTGGACAATTTAGTTTATTTAGGTGTTTTCTATTGACCTTTTACCCCTCAGTAACCAGAAGGCTAAGGATTTCTTGTGGTCGTTTTTAGTTGATTTAAAGCTGGTCATTGGGTAAAACACATTCTAAGTACTGGACACTTATGTGAAACTGCACAGAATAACATTAGTGTTTCCCCATGGCTTCATGGGTTTCTCTGTTTGGCCTTGACTCATAATGAGCCTAATAGCTACAAGTTGTCACAGTGCCTATGGTTACAGCCGGATTCCATGAGAAAAAGTTAACACCTGTGGCCAAAGAGGCTTTTTCTTGAGAAGGGCCGAAACCCTTGCCAAACAATTTAACTTTCTAATCAGGAAATTGTTATCAAAGGAAATAAAAATGATAAGACATCTTCTTGATTGAGTGATATCTGTCTAGGACATCCCGTAAATGTTGTGTCTGAGTATTTCTTCACTTGCTGTTCTTTCGTTCTTACGTTTACAATTTAGGATGGGATAGATGGGGTCGATGAAGTTCCATAGGTTTTCTGTCTGAGTTGGGCATAAATCATGCCTTCCTTTTATATCTATCTCTTTTATATTACTGCTCATCTGTCTTCTTTATTATGGTCATATTTGTTTTCTACATATACACCGGCTGTCTAGCCATGTACTATTGGGTGAAATATCAATTTTGGTCATAAACAGGCATATATTTGTTTTATATTTATAAATATGTAACAGCAAAACTTTTGAAGAAAACTAAGTGGTACATACATATTATCATAATCTGTTTCTTTTTTATATTGAATATTCTGTAATTTCTTTCTGCACGTTCTTAACTAGTCATGTTTTAAAGCATCCAGTCCAGAAAAATGCACCGGGGAGAGGGCATTCAAGGAATACATTGGACCTATCCCTATGATATGCCATCTCAAAATGATTGGGCCCTACACATACACATTCTACAGACTTCTGTGGTCTGTGTCTGTTGTTCTAATTCTGTATGTGAAAGAGTGATATAATTTAGCCCAAGTACATATGGATAATTAAAAAGCATGGTTTTTGTTCATTTTGTTTATGAATTAGGTAATATACAAATTTGATGCTGTGAAACAGGAACTAGAAATAACAATAACCTAAGAAATGAGGTTATTTCTCTCATAGGTATCCATTTAGAGGTCAGCGTTCAGGGGAGGTAGGATGGCTTTGTGCCATGAAGTCATTCCGAGGTTTAGGCTCCTTCTTGGTTATTGTTTCACCTTCCTAGACTGCTGTCTTCATTTGCAGTCTAAGATGGCTAACAGTCAAGTCCACAGCCTAAGCAACTGAAAGGCAGAGATGTGCCTCCTTTTTATGTTTTATTTATTTTTATTGTTGTTCAGTTACAGTTGTCCCCATTTTTCCCCTGTTGCTCTCCCCTGCCCATTCAACCCCTGCTCCCAAAGGCTCTCCCACCCAGTACCTGGAAGTTGCACATACGCCCTGGCATCCCATTGGCCAGAGGTTTCTTTTGAGGCACAAGGATCAGAAGGAAGGCGGGGAAATGAACTCTGTATTTTGAGCTGCACTGGACCCAGCTAAACATATTACTTTGAAAGAAGGTGAGAATGAATGTTGAGTCATAGTTTCTGTCCTAGGGTACAATAGACTTAGTGTATCTAAATAGCAAAAATGCCATTTAATGCATTTGCATTATTGTATATCATTTATTGAATGTCCATGCAATATTGCTCCATAATAAAGCATCATCTAATGCTCTATGAATTATTCATACCTCCTTCAGCTGGAAAACTTGATGACCTCAAATTCCAGAACTTTAATCTTTGAGGAATTTGGTTGTGTTGTAGACGGAATTCAATTACAGTTGGAAACCCGTTTGTTTCTTAGCAGGTTGGGGGTGGTCAGTATCTGATTACTTCTTGAACATTCTGTGTATTCATTCATTTCAATTCCTCATTAAGCTTCCTGAAGTAGAGGTCCTGTTCCAGGGAGTGTGTGAAATGTGAAATGAATTGGACACAGACTCTGGCGTTAAGGCTTTTTTTTTTTTTTATGATTGGGTATACCTCCCTGTGACAACCTGGCCTTGATGATAGTGGCCTTATCTGGTGAAAATCAGCAGAGAAATTGCCCAAAAGTCTCTTCTTCGCATTTACCCAGTCTGCTCTATGTTATGTTCCCTGGTTGCTAATGTGAGAAAATGTTCTTGAAGGTTCAAACTTTTTATTTTCCTGGGATTATTTTTTGGTTTGGGATTTTCTCATGGGTTAGAAGTTTCCCCCACTGTCGTCAATTAGTCATGTCAGGGAATGAGGGAAAAAACTATGTTTATGTAATTAGTGGTTTTTCAAGATTTGGAAAGTTCCTTTTTTTAACATAACAAAATATACTTTTAGCTAATAATTTAGCTAGGTAATAACTTTTAACTAGTAATTGAAGAATTAATCCTTTCTTAAGCGATTGAGATTTAAAAGTTTCCCATTTAATCAGACTCTAACTTCTGGACTTTGTAGAATGAACGATCTTAAGAAATAAAAGGCCAGTTTTAATGCAAAGTAATGGAATACATCAATAACCATTAAGGTATGCAGGCTAAGCCTCCCTTAGGTGCAGTGTTTGGGTTTTATTCTTAAATCCCAAACACAGCAAAACCTGGTATGACCTTCACATTGCTCCCAACCTAAAGTCAGCGTGCGCACACACACACACACACACACACACACGCACACACACACACACAGCACTCACCAAACCTTAAATGTACTGCATTATAAAACAGCAAGGAACACTGGCTCACCTAGTTTTTTCTTTGTTTTGTGAATGTTCTTTAATGAGATCTTTGGAACTTGTTCTTTTTAACAGTCTTCTTTTGAACTAGGTTGATTGTTTTTTCTTTGATTACATTGAAGGAGTGAAGACCAATATTGATGTTACTAAATGTCGCATATATAATAGAAGGTAGAGCCCCTTGCTTGGCTGTAAATATGCCTCAGTACATTGGTGGCACAATCAGCATTTGTTCCCAACTCATCTTTTTATTGCATGTCTGTCCTTTCATGTCTTACTCTTCTTTCAACCTTGGTCTGCTCTCTGTTCTTTAACATAGAGATATGTGAACACTGATTATCATATAGACAACTCTTGAATGATAGAGTTGTATCATTGGGGGAAAGAAACAAGACTCAGTGGAGAAAGACCAAAAAGGAAGAAGTCTCTGTTTCCCTACACTTGGCAGGAGGACAGATAAAATTTAAATAAATATGGAGCTATATCATCACTATTCTTTGCTCTTTTTTTTTAAACAAATTAAGTCAAAGTACTTAGGTTGGGATACATGAAAAAGCTCTTAAAATTTTTTTCAGGATCGTGCTATTATTTAGGTGACAGGCAGCTTAACGTACTAGGAAGAACAATAGTCCTAGAGTCGGGAAAGTTGGGTTTCAGGGGCGGCTCATCTACTAATGCAGCATAGGCTTACCATGCGTGTGGTGTCTCTGTGCCCGTTTCTCATTTGTAAAGTGCAGGGCTTGCACTGTGTGATTTACTGAGATTTCTCTCAGGTCTGTGATTATCATTTTACTGGTCACTTTTATCTTAAAAATAGCACAGCATAAAACAAAAGGCCAGCATTTTTAAAGCCACGTTCTACAAGAGCTGGATTTGTGTACACATCTGTGTAACTAATCTTCCCTTAAGACTGCAGACCTTTCTGGAGAATTGAGACTCTCCATGGACAAGGTGTAGGATGTAGAGATGCTAATTAAGCTCCAGTCGCTGGGCTCCATGGCATGACGCCTTTTTCTTTTGTATTCTAGGAGCACTTACATGTAATAGAATCTCCTGGAACCAGCTCACGAGTGAGGCGGTTGCGTGGGCAGCGTTACCGCTGTGTGTTCTCTACGGGTGAGGGGCCAGGTGCCAGCCCAGATGGGAACTCCCTAACCTGTTGGTTGTCAATATTTGTCCCAGCTGCATACTTTTCCTTTAGCTATATTCCCCTTGGATCATATGTCTGACCGTATAGATTTAGTTGACTTACTTTGAGGTTGGTATTTCCAGTCGCACTTAACCTTATTTGGAACACTGGTTTTTACACGTAGGGGAATGGATTTCTCTTGGAGTGGCATTGCTTCCCTTTGATAGTAGCAGTCAGTTTTCATTTGAAGGGGATATTAAATATCAGTATGAGGAGAATGATAAGATAAGCCACTTCGGAAACTTTGAAATTTAGAAGATTTATTTCAAATATATTGTAATTTATAAGGCAGGGAGAGTACAAAAACTAGATTTTGGGCACCGTTGTGGGAGATGCAGCTGATTAATGAACCTCCTCCGCCTATAAAATTTGAGTAATCTACTTTTTTAAAAGATGAAATACCGATCCTTTCCACTTCATCCCTAAGATAGGTTCTTCTTACTAGCAGTTATTGTTTTAGACTCTGCTCGGTTACCTCTTTCAGATAACTCAGTTACCTTTGGTAAGGTCTGGTTCGGTTCATGAAGTCAGGAGGTCACACTCTGAGTCATTCAGACCACGAGTGTCTGCTGTGTCATTGATTGTATGCTCAGGATGAAAGGCAAACAGAAGGAGTGGGAAACTATTAACAAATAGGAGGCTGGTTTGGAGTATTGTGAAGTATATAGTCTTTGTTATTGATTGGTTTTATATGAAAAGCTTCAAGGTCAGTAACCTCTGGTATCTACCCCTTTCATCTCCTGGCCTTTTGGGAATTCTCCAAAACAGGCACATGCCTAGTCATTCACTCTATGAAATAGATATTTTCTTCAGAAACTTTTCTTTGTACTAAGTTAAATCCATGTAGTGAGACCCAAAATAGTGCATCAAAGGAGTATTTAAAATAACACATAGAGTTTGAACAGAAAATAAGTTAAAGCGGTTAGTAACATTTAAAGCATTATGCACATATATCATTAATTATCACCTTCATCCTTATAGACACTCAGGTTTCAAAGTTACCTAGTTCAGATTTTTTTTTTATTCTAAACCTTATCTTTATCACCCCATCGTCACTTTCTAACAGATCATCCTTTTCAGCCAGCAGATCTAGGTCATTTGGATTAAAAAATAAGTACAACTTCAAAGAATTTATCTAGCGAAGACTTTGACTCAGGGTTCTCTGCCTCGGCACTGTGGACATGTTGGGCCAGGCAGTCCCCTTGATGTGTGGGCATTAAATGGTGTTTAGCAGCACCCACTCTGCCGTCAGATGCCCCGGTTCTGACAACCGAAAATGTTGCCAAAGATCGCCAAATATTACCTGGATGGCGGAACCACCCACAGTGGAGAATCACTGCATTAAAGAAACTGCAATTATTATCATCATTTAGCACCAAAAGTGTCTGAATAAAGGACAAGCCTTCTCAGGGAAGGATATAGTGTGAGAAATAAGCTGACTTAACAGAATTTCAATATTCTCATTTTTTGAGATTGAGTTTACTTGTTTTCTGGATATGTTTGACAAATCTAGACCAGAACATAGAAGGCAAAGTGGAGTGTGGATATCTCATTTGTTCTGTCACTTACAGTCATTGTAGAAATTCTAGTTCATATAAGCTTATCGGGATGTTCTGAGCAGACGGCATAAGCTGGCCAGTAAATTGGTTGCGGTGGTTTTGGTGTGGTTCCAAAGGGGCCCACAGATTGATCATCAAGATGTTGCAGTCAGGGCCTCCGACCTCAGGAAGTTCCCTGAGAGAGATACCAAGGGACCAGCAGAAAGCTTGGTCACCAGCCAGGAGGAAACCGTGGCCTGTGTTGGAGAGTCCAGAGGGCTGACTAATTTGGTTCCCCTCCGGGTCACTGATAGGTGCTGAGCATAAGCCCAGAGGAGCAGGATGTGTGATGATTCATGCTGGAGACATTCCAGCGCCTTCCAGTGTGGCGGGTCTGAAGAATAGGGCAGGAATTAGGATTCTTGCTCTCCTCCCACAGGCATTTCTAGTGGAAGTGATCACCAGGCACCTTGGGGGTGGAGGATCTAGGGTTAGAAATGACCTCGATAAAATAGTTCAGCCATAACTGCCGCCCAGGAGCCAGTACTCTGAATAACCCCAGTTCTTTTCAGGATATTAAGTTGGTTCCCAGGCTTCAAGCAAAGGCTGGAAATCCCTGGCATTCCAAAAGTATTGACTCAGTGAACTTCAATAGACAAGATGCACCTTCCGACAGTGAAAGTGTTGGGTTGGCACTTACCCTTTGACATGATTACTCAGGAGCCCTACTATTACACTTAGGGTGTGTCACATCCTTCAGCGGGTTGGGCAGGGGGAGAGATGAGAGCCACTGGGGCCTGGACGTTTTTGAAACACAGAAGGCAAACCTTAAAACTGTTCATTGTCAGATATTTCTCAAATATTTGTTTTCCACTATGAAAGAAGTCTGCAATTTAGATGTAGAGTGTTACATTTATTTTTTTAAAGGTGAACCCATGAGCCAAAGATTGTAGTGTGCCTAAGGTCATGGCATAGAACAAATTCAGGGCCTCAAAACCTGGAGGCCCCCTAGCTAAAACCTCTTGTAACATGGTAACTTAAGTATTTTACTGACACCAAATCTAGATAATGTCAGCATTGAACTACGTACAGCTTGATATGTGAATCATGATTAAAATCCATGTTTGACAGCTACGTGCCATTGAAGTTAAAGGAGAAGAGCACAGTTTAAATGAAAAGAAAGCCTATTTTATTGCTAATCAGTTGTCAGTTAAATTAAGAAATAAATTCAAATAAAAACTTAAGTGATCGAGCTATGAAAAAATGCAATCACTCATTTTTTCTTGTTGAATAGATGTTTCCGTACCAGTTGTATGCTGGAGAATCAGAGCGCAAAGTTAGTAGTGTGTGCACAAAGGCCTGGAGCACTTGGGCACGTTTTAGGGGCTGGTTCTCTTGTTCTTCCGAACATCTTAACCGTTGGGGGAGAGGGTGACAGTGCGAAATGCTCTGAAACCTGGCTTCTTTCCTAATGACTGCTCTTGTTTTACGTGGTCTTCTTCCCTTTAAAGATACTGTCAGTTTTCCCTTAGTTTTTTTAAAAAAGAAAGTGCAGCCCAGCTGGTATAGCTCAGTGCATTGAGCGCGAGCTGGGAACCAAGCGGTCCCGGTTCGATTCCCAGTTGGGGCACATGCTTGGGTTGCGGGCCAGGTCCCCAGTGAGGGCCATGTGAGAGGCAACCATACATTGCTGTTTCTCTCCCTCTCTGTCTCCCTCCCTTCCCCCCTCTCTAAAAACAAATAAATAAAATCTTTAAAAAAAATGTAAAAAAAAAAAAAAGAAAGTGCATATCTTCATTCTGCCTTCTTGGGGTTTGTGTAAATTATGCAGTCTTTTATGAGGAGTAACTTTATATATGCTAGGAGTCATCATTAAAATGTTGAAGGAATATACTGCATATGCCCTGCTCTTTTTCAGAGCTAATTCTGTAGTATGTTTATAAATCATGCTCATTTCACCCAGTGTTCTGAGGAAGAGGAGCTGTATAAATGCCTGCGGTGGGAATGGTTCAGCCCCCATAGCTGCGCAGTTGTCTGTGCTGTCTACATTTAAGTCATTCACATGTCACTTACGCCTCATCTCTCTCTGCCTCACCTTCTCCTCGGGCAGCAAAGAATATTTGTGCCACACCTTTGGTGAACACGTGCCCCTTCATTCATCTGTTTTTCCTTTTCTTTTGGCTTGTCATAATATTTTGACAATTCTGCATTCCAGACAATTAAAACCGTGTATGCATTTAGATGTTCTGTTCAGTGTGGCAACCAGTAGCCACCCGTGGCTATCAAGCCTTTGCAGCATGGCTAAATTTGGAAGACTGAGTACAAAACAAGAATGTAAAACATCTCCTTTAAAAATATTGATCACATTAAAATGATAATATTGTGGATATGTTGGGTTAAACAAATTTTACTATAAAAAATTAATTTCACCTATTTTTTGGTACCCTTTTTAAAAAAAACTGGCCACCAGAAACTTTAAAATTACACCTGGAGCTCACATCATGTTTCCATTGGACAGCGCTGCTGTAGAATCTGTGCAGTCTCTTTGCAACCTGGAGCCCGGATTCAGTATTTTACTCAAGGCCTGATAAATATAGATTGTGTTGAAATAATATTTACTCTCTTCATATTCTGTGAATAATACTTCCCTCTTTTTAACCTAGCCTTCTAGTATTAACTTTTAGCAAAAAATGATGAATGTATTAACTTTTTTTTCCATTCTACAAATTTAGCATCCTTGATTTTTCTTTCTTGTGTTGTCTCTCTGCACTGACTTTTCATCTTTAAGAGAATTAGTGGGTACTCTCTTATTTCAACTTTATTTTTATTGCTGGCACCATTACAGATGTCCCCATTTCCCCCTCCTTTGCTTACCTCCACCCAGTCCCCTACCCCCATCACTTTCCTAACAACTCTGCCTTGTTTGCTCACCAGTCTGCAGAGATAAGGGTCTCAGAATGTGGGCTTTGATCTGCGTGTTTGAGTTCTTTTTTTTTTTTTTTAATCTGCTTGTTTGAGTTTGTAAATCTGCTACTTTGAACATGGGCAGTGATCCCCAGGAAGTTTTTTTTTTTTTTTTTTTTTTTTAATAAATCTTGAGCTACCAATTGGAGAACATTACAAGAGGTCGCGTGCTCTTCTTTAGGGAAGTAAAGGTTATTAGATATCAAAGTTTGCCAAATGAGCACCAAGATGTAGTCTTCAGAAACTTATTTATTTTTCCTATCTGGCTGTTACTTCCTTTTAAAAGCGTTTGAAGCTTTAGTGAATTTTTTACATGAACTTCACAGCTTTGTGCTGAATTCATCACCTCTGTGCCTCCTTCAGAGGAATTTGAGTTTGGCCTTTTCATTGGCCATTTGGGGTCCTCTGTGCTGAGGGCGACCTGGAGGCTTTTCTGCTCCTTAAGACCAGGGTGTGGAATTCTGCAGGCCAGACATCACTCACCCATTTGAGAACAGTGAGTGCAGAAAGTCAGAAGGTTTTATTTTGGTTCATTGGAGTGTGTGTGACCGGGGAGCTGAAATATGAAATAAACCAGCTCTGGAGACATCGAGGAAGAGATTAGACGAGTGGTTGGGTAGTGACACAGACGTGATTCATGCGCTATCTGCTGATGCCGAAACTTTCCAAATACTTTCAGTGCACTGATAGTGCATTTCTTCAATGCTAAATATAGCTGACTCTTAACAGCTAATCGTCAGGCTTCTTGTCTGTTACCCTCAAATGCTAAGGTCAACCTGTCCTTCTGTGTTTGTAGATAGAAAAATATGTGTGTGTGGTAGAAGCTGGGAAATAAAATAGATAAAATTAAGCGTACACTGGTAAAATTTGGTTAGCTTAAATGTTTAAACTAATCATTGTAAAGGCATATAAGCTATGTACACTCTATTATTTTCTCTTGGTAAAGAGTCATAGAACTTAGATCTGAAAAAAAAAAATTTTAGAGATCATCTGTCTCAAGTTCTTTGTCTTTCCATGGTGCAGGTTAGTAAACTGGGCTTAAAGAAAGTGAACACCCAAGTCCCCATGGCTGATGGAGAACATAGGAAGTTAAAGGACAGTTTGCATCTCTGACATTTACGTTCAGTGTTCTCTCTGCCTGCATTTGACGCTTCTCACTCAGAAAGTTTCAGGCGGATGGAGACATCTGAGAATTCAGTGTTTTTAATTTCAAAGACACACCACTTGCCTCTGTGACCTGAGATACTTCATTTATAAAATGATAGGTCTTGATTAGACAATTCCTAAGATTCTTTGGCTCACAAAAATTGTAGCACAGAATTATTTCTTTTTTCTTTAAATGTGGATAGTGTTATTAGCTCAAATACATGTATTCCAACCTTTTAAAAAGCCACTTCTATTTCAAGTTTACAGTAAGTAACATTCAGAATCCAGAAGAAACCAAGGAGAAGAGAAGGATTGTGAGATTTCATTGCCGGGGCCGGGCGAGGGGCACATGTGTGCCTGTGGTGCGACTCACCAGCTCAGATGTGTCTCCATCTAGGTCAGCAGGCGGGCTCCAGGAGGAAGGGTGAGGCTGAGGCCCAGCTGTGAGGCTTTGAGATTTGATAATAGAAGTCCTGCTCTATTGTTCCTTCCCTGGCAGTATTTGTCTCGCCTGTTTCCAAGGCCTGTAAGTAGGCCAGGTGAGCCACTGAAGGTTGTTAGCCTTGGGAGTCGATAGGAAAGTTGATAAGAACTCCCTTCCCCTTAGAACAGTAGGCAAGAAGGTCCACCTTCCATGACTGCACTGTCAGATCAGCGTGTGCTGTCCTTACCAGTCTGTTCAATTTCTCTGCCATGCTAAACCAGTTCAGCTTGATGTGGAGAGCCAACTGCACATGCTCTTGAGGAGCTAAAGGTAAACTGAGGCTGCCTTTCTGCTGTCCAAAGAAGGATAGTGATGAACCTGACCTAAATGCATGATGTAAGTGCTGAAGTGAATCTCTCATTTACTGCAGCAGAGTTCAAGGAAGAAGGATGCCCACACTGTGTAATGGACCATGTAGACGGGCTTGGTGAAGAGAAGCCACATTTTGGAGAATCATGATTTAGGTTCCATAAGCCAGCCTTGTCCTACTCCCTTGGCTAAGACTGGCCACCTCTCTCTTGCCTTAGTTTCAGCTATAGCTTACATAAGCCTTTTTTAGCTCCTCGATTGCATGTGCGCATGGCCCTCGGTATCTCTGGGTTCCACATCTGCGGAATCAACTAACCACGGATGGAAAATATATTTTTTTAATGTTATCTTATTGCTCCTGATGTGTACTATGTATAGGCCTAGGATAGTTTCTGTACTGAACACGCACAGACCTTTTTCTTGTCATTATTTCATAAACAATATAGGTAACAACTACTTCCATAGCACTCTGTATTAGATATTGTAAGTAATCTAGAGATGATTTAAAGTATACAGGAGGATGTGCATAGGTTGTATGAAAATACCACGCCATGTTACATCAGGACTTTTGTATCTTCGATTTTGGTATCTGCCATGGCCTGTGAACCCATCCCCCGTGGATACCGAGGGACAACTCTATGTTATTTATCCTCTTTCTGTAACTCTTACCATTGCTTAGGTAGATCAGCCAACTGACTTGCAGAGCAGATGCAAATACACTGGGGAATGAAGGCAAAAGGTCTTTCTTCAGGAAATAATTGATGCAGTGAAAGAATGTGGCTGATAGTCTTGTACAGGGAGACGCTGGTTGTTAGTCCTTGGCTGACACTGAAACAAAGCAGAATTAACCCAGGGACAGGGCTACACAGTGGAGATGACAGCAGAGGTCCCAGTGTGTAATTAGTGCAGTGTGAGTATGTTCTTATTTCATATGTTAACTCGGGCAACATCAAGTTCACAATCCAGAGAGGAAATAAACTCCTAAGTGTGGCAAGTTCATTGCCTTTCACCTCATCTCAAGAAGGGACACCATATGGCCCTGTGTTTGTATACTCTTGCCATGACAATTCCTCCTGTCAAAAATGATTTGCTCCAGAAGTTTGGTATGTAAATTCTTGGCCCGTCATTCAAAAAAGGAAGGAGATAGAATTTGTTAACTGGCATTTTCAAAGATACTGTTTGGCATATGAAAGAGGAATTAGCAACCCCCTGTAAGTCCTGACACTATTTATGTACTTTCAACGATAATAAGAATACATAATTTTATACACCGTAAAAGCCTTCTTCCTGATCTGATCATCTTGACATGGAAGATTATTTTTCAGGGTTTGACATTGCAAAGTAATGGAGACAAGTGACAAAGAGATTTTGACACCAGTTATTTGTGAAATCACCTGGAAGCTAAGACTTGGTTCTGTCTGGAGTGTTGTTGGATTTCCAATAAGAAATCCCTCCCCAGTTTTTGAGAAAAATTGTCCAAAAGGTCTTATTTATGTGCTCATTCCATATCTTTCCCTTCGTCTTGTTTTGTTTATTATTATAATGCCCAGAAGGAGCCACGGCCAGGGAGCTCCCCTTCATTTTCTTTAAGCTCGGTGAACCTTTCTCCTGAAACCCGTCATGGCCTGTGTAAGGAGGAAAGCATCGCTCCTTACTCCTAAATAGGAGGGGCTGGAGGAATCCCCCCACTTAGAATTAGATGGTGCCTCACTTATTTACTTGTCAGTTTTTTTGTCAATTAGTAACACTTTTTTTCTGTCCCCTAACAGTGTTAAAAATCAAAAGAAAAAAGCTACTTAAGGTCGCAGGCCAGTCTGCCCAAAATGCGTATTTTTCTGCATAAGAAATCTCGTTTCTATGGAAATTTTTCTTAATTTATATTGGCATTTCAATGCCAATACAAATTCAATGGTTTCAAGTACGAACTTTCTCTTTTTCTTCTTTTGAGCTCCAAAACGGGAGTTTGTAGGTATAGTATGTATGCCATTAGCAGTCTAATTTCTCTCCCTCACGTGTGGCCATGGCTCAGATCCCGGTTTAGTAAGATTCATCATACTGCTTTCAGTCCTGGAGAAGTGCTTTCGTGTCGTCAAAGTATGCTTTACTCTTCAGCGAAACAAAGCCTGTTGAGGGATGAGTGGATGTGGGTTTCGTTATTTTGCATTTCTCAACTGGTCAGGTAAATGGAATTCTGCAGGCTCCAAAGGAAAAAAGGGAAACTTTATTTGTTTGGACATTACTCCGGCATCTAGTTTAAGTTCAAAATCTGGGAAAAGCTACTCTCTTCTCATTGTGACTTTGTTTTATTAAAAGTGCCTCTAATCTTTTTGCACAGCAGAGTTCACATCAATGGAAAGTGTCCAGTTAAAACCTTCTGATAATTCATCTACCGACTGCAAAATACTACCATAGAATACACTAGAGCTTGCACTTTTGTAACCGCGGTTTGTGTGTATCCAGCATACACAAATGCATCCTGAGGACTTAGAATAAACTTGGTTTTTTGAAAGTCCTCCTTGGATGGGTGCTGTGTTTGACTGTGAAAGGGACACACATGTGTCTTTGAGCAGTTGCTTGATTAAAAGCTTAGCCTGGGTCTTTCAGGGTGAGGTGGAATTGGCCAGGACTCAAGTGTATGTGATTGCATTTCATCTATTTGCTATCTCAGCAGATGGATCTATTTAATTGAATCTTTGCAGTTTGTCCTTCAGTGATGACTAGGTATACCAATGACTGTAGATTCCATTGACCAGAAAGAGTTAATGATGCTTTTAACTAGATAATTATGTTTCCCATAGTAGTTTTAAGACTTATGGATCAAATAAGCAAGTGAGAGTTTTCAGCACCATTTCAGATTTTGGAGGTTGTCCCAATAGCCTGGTCCAAGGAAAATGAAGCCATTTATCTTTCCAGGGGTTTCCAGGCCCTCTCAACACCTATGTGTTAACGGAGTAAGTAAGAGTAGTTTTCACTTTGGAAACCTGCGGACTGTCAAATGGAGGGGGAGGAAAACCGGAACTGCTTCCACCGTCTACCAGGTTTTATTGTGGAAACTGTTCGCCAGATAATTGGGTTTAATTTGTAGCAGAGGGGAAGATTTGTATTGTAAACAAGAAAGCTCTTTGAAGATAAATGGAGCAGCCTCTGTTGCAAGGATGCTAGAAAAGGCCTTGATTTTTTTTTAATGGCCTGGAGTGGTATGACGTTTTTTTCTTCTTTTCTTTCTTTTTTCTCATCCTCTTTTCACCCTTTTGCTAGACTACAAAGTGTTAGTGAGGCTGGAAGTGATAATTAGTAGTCTTCACCTGATTTTTTTTTTTTCATGCTGTCTAATTAAAATGCAAAAGAACTTGCACTTTTTTTTTTCCCAAAGAGAAACATACCTCTTTTGACAGCTGCCTTTTGGCCTTCTGCAGTCTTTCCCGTCACTGTTTTATTGACTACCTCTTTGAACAATTGGAAAGAACTATTATGCTATATGTAACACGTAAGCATTAGAAGAATGAGTCCTGCTTGTAAGTGCATGATTAGTACCATATTTTATCAGTGTTATAGCACTCATATTATAGTCTTATTAAGTCATTTAGTCAGTTCTTCTAGTTTTTTGCATTGGGCTTTTCCTTATTTGGGGCTGTGTCATTTTTAAGTCCTTAGGTCTTAGTGCTCTGAAAGTTTTCTGTGTTGATGTGCGCACCATCTCTCGTTCCAGACTTTGCTGTCACAACGGCTGTGAACTAATTCTTCAGCATTTCAAACACAGTATCTGTAGGTACTGAGCATGAGGTGTTGTGGCGTTAGGTCCATTTTCTTAGGTGTCTTGCTCTGGATAATGTATTATTGTTGATGAACTTTGATTTTATAGTCTAAAAAGGTGCTAGATTTTTATGAGACATATTATAATGAATGCATTAAGAACTACATTCTACTTTTGCCTACTTTTACTTGTCAGGCTTGTGGGGGGTTTAAGTTTTACTATTTTCAAGATTTTTTATCATGTAAGAAAATATCTTGGAATTGGTAACGAATGTTTAATTTTGTGTGTGTGCGCATGTGTTTTCTACTCAGTGCTTTACTGGGTTGCCTCTTTGTGCATCGTTTTGATTTTTGTGCTTATAGCCAAAATAATCTTAACTAAAACACTGACGTAAGTAGATATACTGTAAGAAATAGTCTCATGCTACCCGTGATATAATTAATACAATTAGAGATGCTAAATCAAATTTTAAATTATTTTAAGGGCTTGAATGTGACTTTTTAAAGTGCTGCTATCTCTGATACTTACCATTAATGTAGGAAAATAGCTTTAAAAAGAATAGCTTGATTAAGCCAGAAACAAGAACCCCTGAAATGGCACAGATGCTCTGAGATGCAGAAACAGATGTAGCGGCTCATCCTGTAGACTGCCTTGCTGTTAAGTAGTTACATGTATTGATTTAAAAAGAAATCATATCTATACATTTATAATGGTGGATAATTTCTATAGATTGTGTTTTTTCTATCTCAGATGAAAAAATAAGTGCAAACCACCTGTCTAGGAGGAAAAAAAATCCTGGTTAACTGATGCCCATAAGATGCATGTAACAGTTTCTTGCCCCACATATGTTAATGGTAACTGACTGCTGGCAGGAAGTAAGATTTTTCAAGAATCTCACATTCAGAGTCTCAGAGCAGAGAGCTTATGACTAAGCCCTGTGAATGGAGTAATATCATGAGGATGCTATTTAAGAGCATGTATTCTACTCATTTTTCATCTCTTAAAAGTTCTGGTTAATGCTTTTATAATACATCCTCAATTCAGGAATCCACATAGTGGAAGGTTTTTTCTTTGCTTTGTTTTCTCCAGCTTCACTAAGTCATGTAGAACTTAAGTTAACCACAAACCCATTTATATTCAAGGTTTATTTTAAAACATCTTTATAAAATGTAGTAGGATACTTTTGCTATTTTAATACCATTAATGAATGTGAATATATTTTCTTCAGAGACTGTGCATTGACCAGGGTGAATACATTTCTAAATTTGAATTTTCATTTTTCCTCAAAGAGTTCTGCGACATGGCCTAAAGTTAAAGAGAGCAAAAAAGGTTTACTGAATAACTGAGATAAATTTTTCTGTTGTGAGATTGAACTTTTAAGATTGGAGAAAAAATAATTTTAAACTTTAAATATATCTAATTGATGGGTTCTGTTTTGATAAGACTTCACTGTATTTCTTCGAAAAGCCTTTTTTGAAAGGGATAGAAGGAATTTGCAAGTATTCCAGAACTCTCTAAAGTTCGTGTTTAATTACTTCATTCAGATTTTTCTGATTGGCATGTGATTCCCTATGCTGTGTTCTGAAATATCCCAAATCACACCATCTTGATAGAGTCTGCTCTATTTTTGAATTGTTTTAAATAGTAACTTTACAATTTGCATTAATTGGAAAGTACCTTGTCATAACATTTGCTTTGTGTCATGAAAGGTTATCTATATTTGGAAATAACATTTTGGTAAAAGGAAGATTATGGAATATTTATGAACGTCCTCTCTCACAGATTCATACGTTATTAGAACAGGATGGAACTTCAGAGCTTTCCAACCACCGCCTTCTCAGTTTACAGGTGAAGGAGACGAGGTCCGGAGGGATTGAATGACTTGCCCAAGGACGCGCATCCGAAGCGTAGTATAAGAAGCACTGTGACCCTGGACTCCTGGCTCCAGGTCAAGTGTTTTTTACCATGGAAAACTCTCTCTCATAAATGTAACATAACTTTTCAAAAAATCACAGTGTGAACCAGGAAGGGAGTGAACTTTATTTGAGTATACTTCATCATGGTGAGTTAGTTTTTGCATATATATTTGTTTAGGTAGTTAATTTTTTCCTATTGAAGTACGTTTAATTCAATATGTTAACTACAAGAATGAGAGTGATTTTACTTGGATGAAGATAAATTTACTTATTCTCGTGACCCAATTTTAGGACTATTGCTCTTTGATAACACCTTCGCGAGATAAGGGAAAGGAATACGGATACAGCGTAAAACCTTTAGCTTAAATTCTTGGATCACTTTATAGTTTTTAAAAGTATGTTTGAAGAAAGTTGAAAACTAAATATTATCTGTAGTATTTAGTCAAGATATCAACAGTTATAATCTCAGCTTTCATGTAACCAAATTTTATGATGTAGAACAAATACCTGTGCACTTTTAATTAATTTCGTTGTAATTTCTTTACCAGCAAATATTTTGGAAACCTTTTAATGAATATGGTAAATATGTTCACGTTCATTGTATTTGGTATGACAGAATCAAAAGAAAGTATTGATAATATTATTTATAGTCTTCCTTCAATATAAATCAGTTTAAGTAACCAAAATCAATAATATAACCAATTGGAACTGATTTTTTTCTTGGAGAGACAGACAGAATAATGTCACAGCCAATGGGCATCAAGAAGGTACTGCAAGAACACCATGCCTCTGGCCACAGCTGGTAGAGTTTTCCAGAAAAAGTGTTGTTCCAAGTTTGCTTGGGACATTGGTATTCTCAGTGTGTAGCCCATTTTCATATTACAGAGCCAAAAATATTTTTTAAAACAATAAAGGTTTATCGGTTGGGCTTATGATACTGATAAATGTATCACTTCATTTATTTTTTAAATGGCTATTTCCTGAGTACCCCCTACAATACATACCTACTATTAAGTAGCTAGTGAAGGCAGAGTGCTCTTTCTAGGCAAATCAAGTTTTGATGATTATACTCAGCTCTGCTGTATGTATTATGTATTTTACCTGACTTCAAATTTATACTCTAATTTTTTTTTATGATCTGAAAACCAGTTTCGATTGCAATGTTAAGAATTATTAGGTATTTAACATTGGTCGCTATATTCTAATAACCTATTTTCATACTTTGTTTTCCTCCTAAGTTCCATTTAAGTTTCTCATATAAGTAATTTGGGGCTATTACCCCCACCCCTTGCCACCTTGCCCACAAATAAGCCAAATAAATAAGGCCCGTAATTATTAATTCAGTCTAAACTACAAGATAAGTTTGAAGATTTTCTATATTTAATTTACATGGGATGTGTAAACTCTTGACTTAAAAAGTCAAGGGAATAATTTGCATATTCATGTAAAACGAAATAATCCCCTCGGCAATTGCTCTTCCCCAAAGTTCTGCCTACTGTCATTCACTGTGAGACTCTCAGTGTGGAAATGGGCCTCTCGTCCTGCACAGCGTCCACAGCTGTGACCGCAGGCCTGCGTGGATGGGGCTGGAAAGCAAGGCTGTTGGTCTGTGGTATTGTCCTCTGTGTTTCTAGTTACGACAAGCTAAATAAAACAACACGCTTCAAGAAATGATTTTGCAGAGATGGATCAGTATACCCAGCCTATGCTTGAAGTTTTTCATTTCTTAATTCTTTAGGCATTTTTGCAGTCAGTCAGTTCCAACCAAACACTTGGGATTCCAGTTCTCCATTTAATAAAGTAAAACAGTAACATTTTATTCCACTAAAATTAACTCACCATTTCGTGGCTTATGGAAAATATAATGGATTCCCCTAAAGAGAGAGAGGAACCACTAGATTTTGCTCTGTCTTCTCACTGGAACACTGAGACACAGGCCAATTTCATGGCAGAGAGGTCTCAGGTTCATAATAATGGCGAATTGACTTGTGGGCCTTTCTTTGCAGAGAGAGGGCCTTGGAAAATGGGAGCTCGATTTAGCTTCTCGCCGCGCACTTCCATCACCAGTTCCCCCTTGAGGACTTTGAGATATAGGAAGACATGTTGGTAGAAATGGAAAGAACAGAGAAAAACTGAAACAGCTGTACAGGTGGCTAATTTTGGTTTTGATAGGATTTTCATAATGGCAGTCTTTGTAGCATGAAGTCATTATTTTACTTCCATGTATTTGGAATCCTTCTTAAGCAGTCAAGGAAATGAGAAAGCTTTTCATGTTTAAGGTGGACTTTGGTAAACTATTGTATGCTTCAGGCTACACAATTTAGTTTCCTGGATTCCAGAAAAGTTTAGTCTTGTAATTCAATCAGTTCTTTCTCTTTTGAAAACTCTGAATCCCAAGAGCTGCTATTTCAGGCAAACATAACATTTTACTCAAATTAATACATGCATAGGTATTAAAATGGGTGAGATTAAGTTCCTAAATGTGTTAGGGTGTATTTGTTTATAAATCAAAGGTGTGGTTATAGTCAAGTCTCCAGATGGCTTTTGGAGGAATATGAGGGTTCTGTTAAAGAAATGCATACGGGTGCAGATGACTTTGAAAGGCAGGAAAATTTACCACTGCCTTTATCATGGCTTGATGAAAATTAAGTTTTGTGTGGTGAGGACGGTCGCATAAATAGCTACAAGGGTCATATGACATAGCTAGGCAGGCCTGGGTAGTGTGTGGTTTAAAATTGTGTGATATGGTAAGTTCTGGAATACTTTGGGAAAAAAGTTTAGATATAAAATAAAATCTTAAGTAGAAAGCCAACTACTAAGGTATACTAGATACCATGTGACTAGAAAGTGACTTAAACCATTAATATATATGTCTTTAAACAGAAACACATGTAAGACGAGGTTATATATTGACGAGCTGAAAAAACGTTGTGACCAGAGGCTTTCAGGATCCTCTGTTTCTCTCCTCGGAGCAATAGTTCCGTATTTTCACTAAGCCAGTGTTTGAAGTGACTTTACAGAACATGACTATCATGAGTAATGAGATTCAACTTTAATTTTTTTCTTTTTTCAAAAATTGAGTTCTATGTGCATTTGTGCATTTCTTTTTTTGTTTTTATTGTTATTATTGCTTTTTAATTATTTTATCATTGTTCAAGTACAGTTGTCTGCATTTACGTCCCACCACTTGTGCATTTCTTCTTAATAGTGTATTATGACTACTTTCTTGTGTCACTAAATATTCCTCAATATCTTTTAAATTTATGTGGCAATACAGTATACAAATGGGCTTTCAAGTCCTTTTAGTCCTGGCTGGGTGGCTCAGTTGGTTGGAGCATCATCTGTACACCAAAAGGTTGCAGGTTTGATTCCCGGTCGGGGCAAGTACAGGAAGCAACTAATTGATATTTCTCTCTCACATTGATGTTTCTCTCTCTCTCTCCCCCTTCCTCTCCCTAAAATTAATTTTTAAAAAAGAAGCAAAACAAAACAACATATCCTTGGGTGAAAATTAAGAAAAAGAGACCTTTTATAGAACACGTACTAGCACCTACCCAGCTTTTTTGCTACTACATGCAGTTCTGGAATAAACATCCTTGTAGTTTTATCTTTATTACATCCATGATTATTTCCTTAGGATAAGTTTTGTGCAAATGAAGTTTTTGGAACAGGATATGCAAATTGAGACTTGCTGTTTGCAAGATTCCTTTGTGATCTTTCTGTGTTCTTCTCTGGATAAAAGGAAATTAACAAAAAAACCGCTGTTTTTATCAAATTTTGAAAACCTTTATAGGAGTATAAGAAAATTACAAGTGATTTTTATCTCTTATTTCAGCAACCATTTATAGTAAATTTGTTTTAATGTGTGTAAGTTGCAGTGCAGTGCACTTTAGATATGGAGAGAATTGCAGATTAGATAAGAATACACTTGCAGAAGCTTCTAGAATATTTTATGCCAACCTCTCTTTTTTATCGATAAGGTTGGAGATGGTTTAAATATGTTATTGTGAGTTTTTTTTTAAGAACAGAACTGCGTAGTTTTATTTTTTTTTAATATTATAACCCATTGTTACAGAGGGGAACCTAAACTTTCACCTCCATTTCCAGCCCCTCTTTGGTTTCTTTTTTCTAGCTTTGTTTCGGACAGCCGAATTCAGGAAACACCAGTTACACATCAACTCTCTGTGGAGGCAGACGCAGAAGTGAAGGGGTACCATTCCCTTCTGTCCAGCAAGTCAGAGCAGGTTCCCGTAGACCCTCTGCTACACAGACCCTGATTAATGCCTCTGGAGAAATCTAGGAAGAATGCATTCGAAATACAGAGGTTGGAGCAAATGCTCCTTTCTGCTGTGAGATTTGGCAGCTGAAAGAGGTGGCATGTGTGCTAGACATTGAAAGATGACTTATGCTCATGGGAAAAATTATCTAATGCTCTAAATTTGCATACTTGTACTACATTGGCAAATTTTTAATTTTGCATATGATCTTTCTTGAATAGGGAGCGTGCCTAGCTTATCATTTATTTTAAGCATTGCTGCTCCAAGAGAGCAAATGTTGGTTTATGCTATTTAATTCTTATTTGCAAAGTACATTGTGGCATTTCATAGTTTGTACATTTCTAAATAACAGTTTTTTTGGTTTGCTTCTGCAGTGCCTTGGTGATCACAAATTATTGAATACACAATATTAGATTGTGTCAATATATTTGAATTTGTTAACATTCTCTTGTGATTTGATCATTTTGGATTTGTTCTACTTTTTGATTAATACGAATAATGCCTAATGAACAAGTTAATGCTTCCATCTTTTTCTTTTTATTTCTTATAGGGTATTTTTAGAGCATATAGTCCTAGGAATGGAATTACTTGGAACTGCTTTATTGCTTTTGTTGTGTATTTCTTATTGTTTTCCAAAAACGTATTGCTAATTAATACCATTTCCTACAGTGGTTACCCCACGATTGTGTGCTATATGTATTAAAAACAACTATAAAAAAGAATCCTGCTTTCTTAACAGCCATAAAATAGTATCTCAAAGTTTCTTTAATTTATATATTTTTTTATTGCTAGCAAGGATCAGTCTTTTCCTAATTGTATTTACTCTTGGAATTTTATCTTGTGTTAAAACATTGCTTATAATTTTACCCACGTATTGCCTGAAAGTGTCTTTTCTTTGCTACAAGTAAGGACATTTAATACTTTGTGGAGTTACTCCAAGTTAAATATGTATTCATGTACATAAAATTTAAAACCTGTATCTTGAACCTTTAAAGACCTGACAATATAGAGGGAATAGCACCTCTTGTTAATGGCTCTTACTCAGATTCAAACATTTTAAGGAATAAAAACATGTCTGAACCACCCTCATAATGACCTGTGAAAGAAGCATAAAGCATAATTCCCAAATGCATCATTCCCAAATAGTTGATTTTCTCACATCGGAATGCACCCATCGGTTCACAGCAGTACTGCGTACGCTTCTCATTAATTCATTCATCCCTCTTCTGCTTTGTTATTATTGTACCTCATGTGTACCTTAATCACAGTACATTGCAGTCTTTTATCACTTCTGTGTTCTCACTTCTGGACACTTCCTAAGGAGGGGAAAACCCATAGTCAGATTGTTTCTTTCTTTTTTTTTCTTTTTTTTTTTTAATTCCTCCTGCCTAACACATAGCAGTGCAGTCACGCCTAAGTTTGTTGGTTCTTTCAGCAAGCATTTATTGGATGTCTGAGTGCTGCCCTAAGCTTTATTGGGCATGGAGTGTATAATGATGAAAAAGCCCTGGTTCCTGATGTCTGGCCAGATCCTTTACATGGGGGAAATCCTGGGTCTCTAAGTAACTGATAGAGTGTGAAGTCTGATTTTAGACCTACGAATGGCCCTTAGCCACTAAAATATATGAGTTGAGACACCTTATTAAAGCAGCAATGATCAGGGATTATTGGAAAAATATATAGAATAACATGCTATAAACTTTTAAAAGGTTGTTTTCCCAGACTTGATAGATTTTTAGTTAAGATGGCATGACCAGCTGTAAGCCCCACCCTCATTCATGAAAGACTTTAAGGCCTAGAAATGCTTTATTTAGAGCTAGCAGACACCTTAGAAATCATCAATTTAAAACTCCTTTTCACAGTTGAGGAACTTGAACTTCAAAGCAGTTGCGACTTTCCCCAGGCTAGCTGAGGTTTTTCTTTGAAAAGAAAATATTTTAAAAACGTGGAAGGATATAGTTCTTCATAAATATGATGAAGAACTTTATACACCTCTTTGCATATCTGAGCCTGAGAGTTTTTAACCGGATGCGAGCATCACTTAGATTTGCTCCTGCGAGGGCCAAGAGGGTGTGTCCGGCTGGCCTTGGGAGTGATCTGGGCTTGCACACCGCCCTGTGTCTCTGCATCCTCCATGTAGTTCCAAAAGTGCTTCATGGATCTGGGAACTGTGATGTTTAGGCATGCGTATAGTCATTGCTTTTTTAAATGAGACATTTAAATTTACTTTTTGGGTCAGTTATGGTCCTCTTTGTGACAAAGACATGTTTTTGAATGTTAGGTTTTCAGTATAATGTTTAATTGTAAGGGAATGAAATAGAATATGTCAAGGAAGTTGTATTAACCATACAACCGGCTGGCAGTTGTAGTGTTTTGCTCAGTGTTGTGTCTGACTTTTTGGTCAAGTGTTCCATTGTTTCTGAGAACAATGCAGTGTTTTCTCTTCTTTTTTACTTTGCTTAGACTTCAAAAGATAAAGACACGATTATTTTAATAACACCAGACAGAGCTAACAGAGTGGCCTCCATATGGGATTAGAATGGTGTAAAGTGGCAGAAAGAAACCTTTGAAACCCTGTTATCTAGTCATTCAGTTCTAAAAACTTCGCCCTCTCATCTCATCGCATGGAAACCCTTTCTGTTAAGGTGAGGAGGGCTCAGGGGCAAGAAACTCTGCTTAGCATCTTGTAACTTAGTCTTTGTTGTGTTTGTTTGTTTGTTTGTTTGTTTGTTTTGAGTCAGAGGTTTTGATTCCTGAGTACTTTTTACAGGAGTGTTTGATTTCCCTGAAATGCCAAATTTTGTGAGTATATCTATTTTTTTCCTCAAGAAGAGGGTTCATAGATCACCAGCTGTATTCTCCAAGTGGTTCTTGAACAAACAGAGGATGAGAACAATCGCTCCAGACTGTGACACCGTGCCTGCTGGATTGCTGTGACTTAGGAAATGACAAGCAGCTTTATTATCATTACCCTTTTGAACGAGTCTTTCAAAATGACAGAAGTGACTGTTCAGTGTTATCTGTATTTGTAATTATCCCAATAATATGAAAAATATTTAAATTCATTTGTTGTCTTTGGAAAGAGCATATAACTTCGATATAAGGAGATGGCTTAAGTATAGGGCCTAGGCTTCACTGCAGACTGATTCCACTTAGTTGTCGAGAAAATTTCTTTCTAATGGTCCTCATCTTTCACTGTTAAAATAAGGGGGATAGGTGTGAAAATTTAAATGAGTCTGTCTTTCTCCTGTAATTTTGTTCATTCTGTAGAATTAGAAATAAGTTTGTTACATTAGTGTAAATGCATGTATTTAAAAGTATAGAGAATTCAAAGAGTTCTTTCAGTATGCAGTTTTATATTAGTCAGTCCATGCTAAAATGTGATTAGATACTACCCTGGAATGTGGATTTTGTCTCGCTTTGGTTTTTTCAAAGATATGGTCTCTACCAAAATGATATTGTATATTAGGATTTTCAACTGCTAGTTTCGGTAAAGCTTTTACCATTTTCATGCTTTTTTTGGTTGTTTTTCTCTTCTGATCAATATTTTATTCCTATTTCTTGAAATGGGGCCTTTGGAGGAATTGTGAGAATTGGACTGAGCACAGTTTAATTACATTGGGCCTCCGAGTGGTGACGACCAGCATCTGTGTGTCCCAGCTCTTCCTCTGACTCCCTTGTGTTTTGTTTTAAAATACTCATTTCAAATTTTACCCAAAAGTGTAGCCTTAATAAAACAATGCCAAGATTAGAGCATGACTAGCACAAAGTGTTGTTGGTTTGGCATCATTGTCAATAATTTCTCTGACTTTCCCACAGTCTTCTTTCCCTGACCTTGGAGATAAAGGAATAATGTTGGCTGAGAAAATTAGACATTGTAGAACCTCTTGGAAACGAAGTGCCAGACTGTATTTGGAGGCGGGGTCTGTCAGAGGTAGTTCAGTCAGTGTCATCATCAGGCTGGGTCCTGATCCAGCGTGACCTGAGTAAGGCCAGGGGGACACAGATGTGCCTGGGGGGAAGACATGGCCATCTCCACAGGCCCAGGAGAGAGGCCTCAGAAGAAACCAACCTTGATCTCAGACTCCCTGTCTCCAGAAGCATCAGGAAATAAACCTCTGTTGTTTAAGCCTCCCAGTCTCTGGAACTATGTTATGGCTGCCCTGAGCAAACTAATACAGGGCCCGGTTTAAAGAGTGATTAAGATAGCTCAGTTAATGCAATGAAAACATATAAATCTATCATTTCATCTTTCTTTGGAAACAAAGTTTTTATTAATGTCTTTTCCCCATTGAAGATGCCCTAAAACCATTGATATTTTGTTTCTCAATCGTCCAAAGGCAGCTCCTTCAACTAGGAGAGCCGTAGGTTTTCTTTAAAGTGTCTTTTTCTGTGAGGCTTCAGGAAACGTATACTTTAGAAAATAATATGAGTTAATCATTAGTATTAATTCCTTCATTCTTGTCAAAATAGTGTTTTATTCTCTTTGATGGTAAGAGAAATTAATGAGGTGGTTCTTTTTTCCCTACCACTTTACAAGAACATTGAAAAAATTGTGAAATGTTTCCTAGACAGACCGAAGGACAAAGTCTGCTGACTAACTGACCTGACGGGAATTACACCAAATCAGTTACAGAGTAGGGGAAAGGCATTAAGTGTCAGGGGGTATTTTTCATTTTCTTTCTATTTCTCAAAGTAATTTATGAACAGTTGGAGGAAATGAAGGAAAGCAGATGAAGTACAATTTTATCACTTTTACTCTTAATTTTGGTTTAAGGTTCCTAATGTGAATTTCTAGTAGGAGAAAAAATCCTCTTTGAGATCATGTAGGTATCTAGAAACCTTCACTCTTAAGTTTATTTCTTCTTTTGGCTTCATATCAGGGTATATCTTGATCCTTTCATTTTTACAACTTTGTCCTGGAAAATATGAGAACATCAGCCTATACGATTAAATGTAAAATCAATGTAAACTGCCTAAAGGACTAACATATTGGGTATTAGCTTGTATAGACAAATGCTTTTTCAGTCCCCTTGTGACTCCACCTCTATTGAATTTAGAAATTTAAGGCTTGATCTCTATTATCTCAGCGTTATAGTTGTAGGCAGAGTGAAAAGGAATAAAAGGACTTTTTTTTCCTTTCCCAAACCAGATAGATCCATGTTGCATTAGAAATATTGTGCAGAAGTCTGGTTACTTTTCGGCCATGATAGATATAACATTCTACAGTACAATAAAACAAAAATTGTCTTTTGCCCTGAAGTTATATTTTAGCTTTCATTAAATTCTTATCTACCATAAGATTGGAAGGAGAAAAGCATTCATAGCATTTCCAAGCATTTCTTACACTGAAATGCAGTCGAAGATGCTCTAAATAGCATAGAGAGGGTTTATTTTGAATTTTGTAGGTGAAGGAGAATTGTACTCTTTGGGAGGGAGGTTGTCAGAAGCACCTAAGGAGATGTTTGTAGATGCTACTTGGGTGGAAGCAATTAGACCTCAGTGTTGTCAAGACAGCTGTGTTGCCAGTCAGTGGCCTGGCCTTGGGAAGATGATTTGGTCACTTCCGGCCTTTAGTTGATGAGTGATGAGTAACTGTGGAAGAGATGGAGGAAATTACTGGGTCTTTCCTGTAAGGGGCCTCAGATTATTGCCTGATACATAAATCCATAAGTCAGTTTACACCACACATTTGCCACTCTTCTTCAGGTTAGTTTAGATGTTGAGATGATTATGATATGCACGTATTTAAAAAGCATTCTGAATTCAAAATGGTTCTTTCCATATGCAGTATATTAGTCAACCCATGCTAACGAGAATAATTACTGATATGTGAGAGGGAGTCCACAGAGTTCTGTTTTTGTGTAGTGTTGTTTTGTTTATAAATTAAAAATTAGTGCTTATATTCAAAAAGTAAAGGAACAGCCAGACAAATTGATCTCCAGGAACCTTACAGCTATGGCGTTCAATAATTTTTTGAAGCATGCTAACTACACTTTGGTTTCTCATCCCTGAAACCTCAAAGATTTACTAAAATGATACACTCAGCTTAGTTCATAAAAGCACAGTTTACGGTGGTATTGAAGAGCTTCTCTCTGCCAGCTGTGGGTGTGAAGTGTGGAGAGCTCCATTAAGGTGGAGTCAGCTCTGTCTTGTTCTCAGCTGTATTCCTGGCACTTTTCTTATGCCTTTCCATGCTGTGTGCCCACTCGGTGTCTGTTTCTGAATGTGTCTCTTGGCATAAATCCTAGTAAGAGCGCTAATCATATTTTCAGGTAACCTTGCTTCCTCTAATCTTTTCTCTTAAAAAAGAAGGTTATAGGTACAAATAACCAAATAGGAAATTGATAAATTAGATATAACCATCTGTTTAGAAAAGATGGTTAGACTTGAACAAAATTGCAGCTGAAATTGTTTTAAGCTGTTTAAATAATTTGAGGACATTCAAAGTATGGCTCTCTAGGCTATCAATTTATATGCCTCTTTTTGGGAAAAAAGAGCTTGTGAACAATTTGATATTCTTATATATAGAGAGAGACAATAATCATTTGAAATTTCCTTATATCTAGGACATGTTATCAACTATAATAATGGCTAAAATGTGAAGATTATGCAATTTTAATGTGAAGAAATATATGGAATTGGTTATACTTTCTAATTGTGACTAAATATTATTGTTTGATTTTTCTGTGGCAGTTATTATCTAGAAGAACTTTCTTTGTGGTCTGACTCCTTTATTTGAGGTCCTAAAGCCTTTTTTTCCTGAAAGTTATCGGTTCATGGTGTCCCAATATGGCTTAGAGTCAAAGAAGTTTGTTTCACAGGTAGGCTTTTATGTGGGTTGTTTCTAGCTGTTCTTTATTATAAAACAGTCTTCTGAAGTGTGGCTTTGAATGGCAAGTGAAGGGAACATACTTTTCATCTGTTGCCATGGTCCTTTCTCTTTTCTATTCTAGGTATGTTCAGTTATGAGAAAGAACGGATGAATAAAACCAAGTCATAAGCGTGTAGGTTTTTATTAGTTTACAAAGCCCTTTTAGAATGGTTATTGAGTAAATTATAATAATCTATGTATTAATAATTTTAAAGTCAGTTTTGCCTTCCTTTTGATTTTGCACTGCAGTCTTTACCTGACACCCAGTGTAAAACTGGGGCTTTCTCTCAGGGTGCACAGTATCTGCTTCCACTCATTTTTCACTTACACGTCTTTGCCTCATTGTTACCTTTCACTAAGTACAGACAGCCCCCAGTTTAGAAACACTCGACTTGAGGAGCAGGTGGCTGCCAGGGAACACTGCTCAGCAATCCTGTAGAGAGCCCTTCCCCACCACCGGAGGGGCGGTTGGTGCTGGAAACCCTACTCTCCTCTCTGTGAGGTGGGAAGGACCTGGCTCACCAGGCCCTCCAGGACAGACCTCCACCAGGACAGACCTCCACCAGGA